>PVJO010011550.1:0-59214 GCA_004026905.1 Hystrix cristata | reverse complement strand
TTTTAACAGCACAAGGTTCAGATTGGTCTTGTCCAAAATATGTATTGATGACTTCCCACAAAGAACTTTCCAGGATAATAACTGAAATGGCCATATTTTCTATCATTATACACAAAGTTATTAGGTGATTTTTAAAAACAATCCTTGGTTATAGCATGATCTTTACAAGAAATAATACTCATATGTGGTAGCTATGAGAAAATAAGCCAGTCTGGTAAGATCACTGGACACGATTCATTATGACTGGTCTTTTAAAATAAGCTTTTAAAAGACTTACGAAAGGGTTATGTTTTTAAAAATTTTCCCGAACTTATCTCCTTTATATTATACCATTTCTGTAAACAAATTCTAACTGTATAAACACTATTATGCTATACAGGAAGACAATATGAGGCAGTTAGGAGATCTGGCTTTCCTGTGGGATAATACTGGAGGCTTTGTGAAAGCTATTTTAAAATAAATTTTTCCTACCACTTTAAAGACCTTTAACATTCCTTTAAAAGAACAAAATTTTTATTCAGTTATTAGAATGAAAATTTAAAATTCAAATACTTCTATTGACATTCAGTTAAAATAAAGCCTAGCTGATTGGTGTGGCCATTTTTTGAGTTGATTTTCATAAGGAGACCAAAGAATGGGGAAACATTTCAGTTCCACGAATAGATTAAATATTAGGAGAAGGTTGTTGACCTCAAAGAAAAATGTCAACATTGTGGTTTTGGCCAATACAATCTCTGATTAAATCTGAAGACAAATGTGCATTTTATTTAATGTAGATTAAACAATATCATGTTTCTTATAACATACATTAAAAATAATAGAGTGAAAAGAAACTGTAGGAAACTCCCAGGAAAGGAGATATTTCCTAACAGAGTTTGTTTTAAAAGAAAACTAATGGCTTTGTCTCCAGGTTTAATTTCTGTTGATACGTCTCCAGTTTACAATTTACAGTCTAAGTATAGCAATAATCTTATGTTTAACTCAGTGAACTACATAGTGGATGATTAAGAAAATGCCAAAGCTTCAGCACTTTGCT
Source organism: Hystrix cristata (assembly GCA_004026905.1). Lineage (NCBI taxonomy): Eukaryota > Metazoa > Chordata > Mammalia > Rodentia > Hystricidae > Hystrix > Hystrix cristata. The sequence goes on along the minus strand of PVJO010011550.1, from coordinate 58,178 downwards.
AAAGCCACATTCTGGAAGCTCAGCTCTCATTTCCTGATTGACAAGTTAATATATCATTTCTCAATGCTTGTCCTCCTTGACCTCTGTATAAGAATTGGTACTCTTGACTACCCCCTCAACAAAGACGTCTCCTGTAGTTTCTGTACTATGGTGCATTCTCTTGCTCCTTTTCCTTGAAGGACTTCTCTTTCCAGGCTGTCCCCAGTGACATGTGTTGCTTTAGTGCCAGTCTTCCACGCTGTTCTCTTAAATGTTTTTGAGCTTTCAGTGTCTCCAGCCCTTTCTATAAATTTCTTTTGATTACAAGATTTATTTTACTGGCTTAGTTTTTCTCCTGAACTCCTGTACCACAGTTCCACAATAAGATAAATATTTCTCACTAAAACTACATTGATGATTTGCATTCGTATTACTCCATTTTTCATGACCATAGCAAACTACCTGAGAATGGGTAACTTTGTACAAAAAAAGAGGCTTATTTAGCTTACGGCCCTGGAGTTTCAAGAGCATAGGACTGGTATCAGCTCAGTCCTAGTGAGAACCTCATGGTGAAAAGCATCACAATGGTGAGAGCATGTACAAGAGGAATATATCAGAAGGCCAGATAGGAAGATAGAGAAGGGAGGAGTTGTTTTATAGCAACTCATTATTGTAAGAACTAACTTAGGATCTCACAGTACCGAAATTAATTCTTTATGAAGGCATGTCTCTAATGACATACTGACCTCAGACTGACTTCTTAAAGATCCAAAACCACCTCTCAAAATCATCCCACTAGGGCCCATCATGAACTTTTGGGAAACACACTCAAATCTTATCCAAACCACAGCAACACTGAATAATGAACTGCACTAACCTGTATGAACTTGCTGCTCCACTTCGCTCCCTTTGTTTTTTAAGTGTTTATTCTAACAGATATGCTTGTGAGTAGTTTACTGAACTGCACTAGGAAAGACTAAAAAGTAGAAAATAATCTAAATAAAAATTCAAAAAGAAGAAAAAGTAAGAAGTCTGGAAAAATCAAATTTTTTATCTTGGTGATACCAGAAATTCTACAAGTTGTTTCCAGGTTATTGTTCTGTTTTTAGTCTGGGAAAGTTGTCAGCCCAGAGTAGTTGGAGTAAGTCAAAAATTTTGTCATAAAATAAATTAAAAGTAATCAGAGTTGAGTCAAAGCAAGTAAGTCAGCTTTACTAAATATCATTCTTCCCATGTGTTAAAAAATGGAGCCCCACATAACCAGAAGATTTTTACGAAGATTAGAAGTAATATACTTTCACTTGAAAGAAGCTTGGAACTTACTGCTCCGTTCTAACACAAGTAAAAAGCGAAACACACTGAAAAATTAAAAGCTTTTCTTATATCCATAGGAGAGGTTAAAACATAGAGAAAATTACTATCTGTATTTTTGGAGAGATAAATAGGTAAATGTGCAGAGTCCACGTTTGTGATGGCAGAAACTCACAAGCAGAAACTGCCACAGGAACCAATACCAGGGAAGGAAAACCTGAATTGTGACTGATGGATTGTGAATAGAACTAGAGTAAGAGTAGCTGCAGGGAGACCCAGTCAAAAGTTACCCTCACACTTCTGTGAGTTTTACCACCATGAGCTCATACAGCTTTTATAATTAATATTAAAGAAAACAAACCTCTCTTATTTATTGCAGGGGAGGTGAAGAGAACCAATTTGAAATATGTCAGAATACATATTTGTTATTAACAACGTCTACTCTCAGGAGAACTGTTTAATCAGGTCTTTCTTGATGGGATTTTATCAGAACCTAGCTGACCTTGGAGAAGGGAAATACCCAACCTGCATTGATTCTAATCATCTGTGCCCTGTAAGGAGATGGAAGAACTCAGAAAGATTTGTGAAATCCAGTGACCAAAGCCTCAATAAAAGCCCGAGACCTAATCATAAAACTGTAAAATGCTTTTACTCTCTCTGCACTTTAGCACTACATTACTAAAGGTATATTTGCAGTAGTTACTTTTACCCAGTATTTCATACCTATCTGTAAAATCAAGTTACAAAACATACTAAAAGGAAAAAAAAATCTGTAGAGCAGAGAAAGTACTAGAACTAGACATGGCAGAAATTTTTGAGTTATTAGACCAGGAATTTAAAATTATAATAATTAAAATGCTAAGGCCTCTAAGGGATAAACAGACAACACAGAAAGACAGATGGACATTGCAAGCTGAGAGATGTAAATCCTACAAGGGAACTGAAGGAGATGCTACTGATCAACATATGGTAACAGAAAGGAAAATTACTTTAATGGGCTCATTAGCAGAATAGAGATATCTGAGAAACAAATCTCTGAGTTTGAAAATGTATCAACAGATATCTCCAAGACCAAAAAGCAATAAAAACAAAGACTGAAAGAAACAGGTCAGACTGTCTAAACACTAGGGAGCAACTACAAAAGATGAAGTATATGTGTAGAAGAAGGAGAGAAAGAGAGGAAATATGTGAAACAATTATGATTATTGATTTCTCCAAAACAATGTCAGACACCAAGCCACCAACACAAAGTAGGATAAATGAAAAAAAAAAAATTATCTCTAGGCACATCCAAAAGTTGAAGATAAAGAAAAAGTTCTGACAGATGCCAGAAAGGAAAAACACTTTACCTGCAGGGAAATGAAGATGAAAAGTATATCTGACTTTTCCTCAGACATCATGTAAACAAGAAAAGGATTGTATTAGTCAACTTTCCCATCACTGAGACAAAATGTCCTCACCTGCAACATAAAGTAGGAGAAGTATATTTTGGCTCACAGTCAGTAGGTCAGTCCATAGTCAGCTAACTCCAAGGCAGAAATGGTATGTTGGAAGTGAATGGTGAATGACAGCTGCTCATCACATGATGGCCAGAAAGCAGAGAGGACAAGAGGATGAACCAGGGAATACAATGCACCCTTCTAGGTTACACCTTGAGTGACGAGTCTCTTCTGACCACACGCACATCTTAACAACACATTCAGCTATGAACTCATCAGTGGATGAGTGTAGTGACCACATGATCAATCAACTTTCGAAAGCCCACCTGTGACTGTGAGACTTTTGGGAGATATTTTAGATTTAAATCATAACATTTCACCTCTGGCCCCCAAAAGGCTAATGTCTAAATCATTTTTCAAAATATATTTCTTCCATCTCTAAGAATTGCCAAAGTCCTAACAGTTCCTGCACTGCTAAAAAATCTGAGTACAAAGTCTGCTCTGAGACACAAGGCAAACTCTTAGCTGTGAGCCCCTGTAAAAATTAAAAACAAAGTTAAATACTTCTAACATAATGGCATAGGTCAGTGATGGCAAATCTTTTAGAGTTTTCAATAATAAAAATAGCCCACTGCAGCATGTGTGCCATAGGTTCACCACCACTAGCATAGGTTGAATATTCCCATTCCCAAAGAGAGAAATAGGGGGATAGAATGGAATCAAGCCAAAGCAAAACCGAAACCCAGTGGGACAAACATCAGATCTTGAAGATCCATGTCTAGCACCTTTGGCCGGTTGTGGTGAGATATGAACTCCAAAGGGGTTGGGTAGCCCTGCTCCTCATTGTCTTGCTTGTCATAGCCCACAGGGCATCTCTATGGAAATATCCCTGTTCAATGTCTATAGTTTTCCTCATCAGCTATTCCACATTCCTGGCATTTTCAACCTCCCAGAATCTTCATTACACTTTTAGCTTCATTATGACAGATTTACAAACTGACCTCTCAGGCCTTGTTTTGAAATCTGGATGGAAGCCTCCATGACCTGATAACTTCTGCATTCAGTGTGCTGGTAAAACTAATGCCATTTGGATGATGCCAAGGTCTTCTGAAAGCTGAAAGAGTAGCTGCTTCATTTAGGAACCAATAATGAGTATATATCTTCACTATATATTTCAGGTCAGTACTAAATTTTTAAATTTGTTATTCATTCAACATATGCTTATTAACAGTTTAACAAGCACCAAACATATTGTTATTTAGAGGAGATAAATTATATAAAGACTTAAGACCTCATAGTATAATAAGAAACATAGACAGGCAAATAACTGAAACTAAAATATGCCCAAAGTTATATAGAAGATATATGCATAAAACCTTTAATATCATAGAGATAGAGTACTTAATTCTGCTTCTAAGTGACTAATACTTGATTCACAGTCAAGGAATAAACATGCAATCTCCACATTGGGAGGCAGTCAGGGAGAGCTTTAAAGAAGTAAGGAAAAAAAAATGTACAAAGACATGGGATCTCTAAAAATAGTTTTTATGAATGATTCATTCACAAGGCCTAAGTAGTAGTGGCACTGAAGTGGTACTGAAGAGTATAGTATGGTAGTGATGTAGTGAGGAGAAACTGAAGAGGAAGCTCCTAAATTGAAGAGGGAGAGCCTAAAACTAAATTGTGAAGATATCACATGCTAAGAAGTAGTGGGACAATTCGTAATGGTCCAAACTTCTGAAAATGCATGATGGCACTAGCCAAGAAAAAGAACAAAACACTTAGAGTCCAGTTTTTGTTCTGTAATATGGTTCTATTCCATTTCTTTTTAAAGGTTATATGTAAAGAGAGAAGCCAAAGCCATCTGGGTGAAAAAAAGTGATAGTTTATGTTCTGTTCACTTTAATTCTAGGGCACAATAGGAAACAATTATCAATTGGAGAGAATGTATTAAGCATAAAAACTTTATGACAGTGAATTAGTATACACAATAATTCATGGTAACATTAGATTCAGGCAGTTCCAGTGTTCAGTTCTCCAATTTAATTTCATGAGAATAGAAATTAAAACTTTTTGGGGAACCTTGATGAATTGTTTTAATGTCATTGCATCATACCATTACATATCATCACACTATTATTTTGAGGTACATGCAGCTATGCATTTCAGATACTATGAAAGTTACAAAAGTTTTAGTTTAGTTTTATCTTGGTATTAGAACAATATAACCAAATCTTTTTAATGTAGAAGGAGCTAAGAAGATGCCTAGTTCTACGCACCTGTTTAACAGATGAGGAAACAGAATCATGGTTAAGTGACATAAACAGGGCAAAACTGGTTTTAAAGCCAATATATAATCCATCGAAATTTCTTAAGTGTTAATATGGTATAGTTGAAAGGAAAATATTTCAAATATAATATATACAGAAATACATATTATATTTCAAATATAATATATAGGTATATATTATATTTCAAATATATAAGTATATATTATATTTCAAATATAGGTACATTTCAAATGTATTTCAAATAGGTATATATTATATTTCAAATATATATCAAATGTATTTATTTCTTAATTAAAAAGATATAAAGAGTAAAATGGAAGATAAATAGAAAGTAGGAATATCTTTTTTAAATGAATGAGGGAAAATAATTAAGATTATTATGTACATGTATCAGTGAAATATATATTTCATTTCCACTTCTCACACTGCGTAGTTGGAAGAAAATAATTTAATCTTTATGGTACTTAGTTTTATTAGCCGCAAAACAAGGATCATATTTTTTGTATGATCAGATGTAAGGCTGGATTGAGGGTACTCAGGGAGGATGACAAATTGGTTACTTGGGAGGATTAATAATTAGTACCTCTTTCAAATATTTATTCTTCAAGTATTTGTACAATGATTTGAGTCCTGCTGTTGCAAGCTGTGTGGAAAAGGAGAAAGAAGACCATAAGTGGCAGTAGAGATCAATCTCTTCTCATGTTTAGAAAAACTGAAAGTGTGCTTACCAAAGGAAAAGCACTTACATTAGCAATTTGATTTGAATGTGTCTGAGGTGTGTGTGTGTGTGTGTGTGTGTGTGTGTACACATATAGTGGGAAGGAAAGAGTGTAGACTTCTCTCCCTTTACTTCATTATTTCATTGTAGTTTTTTTGTTGTTGGTTTGGTTTGGTTTGAGATAGACTCTCACTATGTAGTCCAGCCTGGCCTCAAACACACTATGTAGATGAGACTGGTCTTGAAATTGCCATCCTCTTGCCTCAGCCTCCTAAATGTTAGGCTTACAGGTATGCATTGCCACATTCAGATCCTTTACTTCATTTTAAAGCTCTCTCCTAAAAAGCTGTTTGGATAAGTACATTTTATTTAATTATTCTATTGGAATTGAATATGTCTCTTAGATTAGTACTCCAATAATTCCCTGTTAAAACCATAACTTGTCAGAAAATTAAAGTTTAATCCAAAATGGTAAATGGAAAAATTATGAAGCTTTGAGACTGAAATAAAGTGGAAGATACATACAAAGTCATTTTGAAAGTGCAACATTAGACAAAGTAGAAAAGAAAGAAAATGGAAGCTAAGAAATCAGCAGTACAGAACTTGTCAGAGACAATAATTAGCAGGGTTTAAACTGAAAAACAAAACAAAACAAATAACTCCCCAATCCATGAATTTTAGATTCGGTTCTTCCTTTTATAAGGAATGCAATTTTAGGCAAAATTCTTAACTATTTGATCATGTAAAACTAGAGTATTTTTAGGGTTTTTTTTTTAACGAATACATATACATGTTTTATTGCATAGCAAAGAATAGGCACTTTACAAATGTTAACTCATTTATTCCTCATAGCAATACCTGTGAGGCAGGTACTGTTATTTTACTTTACAGATAAGGAGATTGAGGTGTAGAAAGTTAGATTGTATAATAATAAAGGTTACAAATAGAAATGAAGGCAGGTGGAACCCAGCATGTTGTGTTTGCCCCTGGCCAACTATGTCTGGGACGTTGGATCCCACACTCTGGCCATGACCACATAGTAAATCCAAGATGACTCTGTGTTTACCTACCATTAGCACTGTGCAGCAGACGCACTGACTAACCAATTGATGTAATTGTGGGTGAGGCCAACACCCCAGGAGAGAAGGTAAGCCCTGGAGAGTTGGCAGCTCCTATAGAAATAATGGCCCTGGCCAAGAGCACTAGCCTGAAGAAAAGCCCTCAGCTATTGTAAACTTGAAAAACACCTTAGGCTTTTCTCCTAAGGTAACTCCTTCCCAGTAGGCTGGAGTTGTACAAGAAATCCAGTGCAGTGCCCATCACATCGCCAGATAGTGTTCAATCAGGTTCCATTTTGGGACGAGGTTAAGACTGAGCCACAGAACAACTACAAAACAACTCTACCTCAGGGTTTCCAGTATTGCACTCTCCTACAGTGACTGGGTAACAGACAACTATGGGAGACAGCTGTGGAGAGGTATGGGCTAGACATAGACCCACTGGGAAGTCTAAGGACACACCTTACCCAGCCTCCATGAGGAGAAACCGGGCCCACTGAGTGTGCCCTTCAGAAGCAGTTGGATCTAAAAGTGATGACAATAAGATCAGCAGTCTTTTTAAACTTCTGTCCTGTGTCCTACACCCAGCAGACACCAGTGATCTAATTGCTTTCCCCATGCAGCAAGTGAGCAAGGAGATGCATCAACTTTGACAGTTGCCACAGTCTCAGTGTACTGAGAGAGGGGCCCCTGGAATGGGGGGTGGGCTACTCACAAACCTACAGGCCATAAAGCTAGGCAGAGAAAATTGTTACTTGCTGGATTCTAAGTCTACAGATTCTGAAAAGAAACCACTTATTCAAAAAGATAGAAACAATCTTTGGACTCATTTTGTTGTTGTTGTTTATTTCTTCATTATTGTTTTTTGGGGAGAGATTGGAGTTTTTCTCTTTTTGTTTCTTCTCTTCTCTCTTTTTAATTATTTTTTCTTTCTTATTTTTCTCTTTATCCTTTATTTTGCTCTGTTATTTTTTCTTTTTGTTTCTTCTTCTTGTTTGTTCTTTAATATGATTATCTAATACTGTTAATTTCATTTTACTCATTAGGGAGCTTTACCTTACTTTTCTCTACATTCATCTTCCATTAATTAATTTTTCAAATTCTATATTTTTTATTTTCCAGTTTCCTGCCCCCTTTATCTTTAGTAGTATAACCATTAAGCTGTATAAATATTTATATAGATGATTGACTCTATATTATTAGTAAATACTGTTCTATTGTTAGTCAAAATACAGTTGTTGCAGTTAGTAGATATTTACAGGATGTCAATATCTTATTTGTCTAAGTATTTATACTATAATTTTTTTCTAAACTATAATTATAGATCTGTTATCTACGGTTAACAGTGGTACAGTACTAGTTCGTAGGTATGTCAATATCCAGTTTGTCTTTGATGCTATTACTGTTGCTGATTTTATTGCTACAATCAAGGTGGCATAGTTGTTGCTATTAACTGATTTTCTCTGTGTGTCAAAATCTGGGTTGCCTTTGTGTGATTAACAATACTGCATCCTATTCCCAGAGAACTGAGTGGTGGAGCAAATACACTACAGCATCTCCTCCCAAATAACCAGAGGTGATTAGATCTTGGGACAGAAAGATAGGTCTATGGTTAGCCATGCCCAGAGTGCAATACTGAAAAGTAGACATTAAATAAAGAGATCTCCATACTAGCAACAAAACCTTCCACTATGATCAACCCACAAACCTCAACACGAACAAGCAAACAAGCAAACAAACAAAAATTCCAGTAGAAACATGAGAAGACAGGGCAACAAAATGCCTTCCAAAACTCCCAACTCTTCAAAAGTGCCCCATGTGACATCAAGTGTGAGAAATCAAAAGCCACACCACCAAACTATTTGAAAGGATTCATAAGAGATTAAAAAACAGATCAGTAAGGTGCTGGACAAGTTTAAAGAACGTATGACTAAACAGGAATGAACTTAGGACAACTGGCAAGTTCATAGAAGACATTAATAGAAAGCTAGCTGAGCTAAACAAAATGATACAAAACATGAATTGCCGAAGAATTTGAGTCTATGAAAAGGTACTAAACAGAAATTTAGGCAATTAGAAATTCTACTGAACATATGGGTAGCAGAGGACAGAAGGTCAGAACTAGAAGACAGGTCTTTGTCAGAGATGAATTATTCAGAGATACTTCAAAACAACAAGGGAACCTGAAAAATGCAACCACCAACTACAAGATGCAAAGAAGACTAATTTAAGATTAATAGGAATTAGTGAAAAATCAAAAGACAGTACACAGAGCATAAAAACTCTTTACAGAAATAATAGGATCTTTCCAAATATGAGGAAATTATTTAATATACATATAAGTATATTAAATTACACACACACATACATATATGATACATGCAGAAACTCAAATAGCCATATCAGGAAAGAATCTCTCCACAACACATCATAATCAAAATCTCAGAAGTCCAAAATAAAGAATGAACCTTAAAAGCTTTAGAGAAAAGCAATGAATCATTTATAAAAGCAAACCTATTAGAATTACAGCAGACATCTCAAGATAAACCTTAAAGGCCAGGAGAGGTTAGAGTGAAGTATTTCAAGGCCTAAAAAAAAGTACCTTTCAAACTAAACTGATATTTCAAAATTTATGGAGAATAAGGAAATAAGGAATTTCTATGACAAAGAGCACCTTTAGAAATTCATAACCACCAAACCAGTTATCCAAAAAATTCTCAAGGATAACCTGGATAGAGACAAAGACAACAAAGTCAAAAAGTCTCATAGAATAAATACACCAGACAAGATGAGCAGTTAAATAGATGGGGGAAACAAAAGGAAATCAACAGCAGAAAATATTGTAATAACAGGAGTAAGTCAATACTTTTCAGTAATAACACTCAATATGATTGGTCTTAAGTCTACAGTCAAAAGACATAGATTGGCAGAATAGATCAAGAAAGGAAATGCAACACTATGCTGTATACAGGAAACACATTTAATCCAAAAAGAAATTAACAGACTAAAAATCAAAGAATGGAAAGTAATTTCCCATGCAGGGAGAGCCTGAAAACAAGCAGAAGTAGCTATCCTATTTTCAGCCAAAATGGATTTAAAGCCAAAACTGATCAGAAGAGGTAAAGATGGTTACTATATATTTGTTAGGGGAACAATTCAACAGGAAGAGATAAAAAATATAAACATACATGCACTGAACAATGGTGCACTCAACTTCATAAAACACATACTACTGGACATCAAAGATTAGGTAAATATCAACATGACTATAAAGGCAAATCTAAATAATCCACCATCACAAATAGATAGATCAACTAGACAAAAAAATGAACAAAGAAATGTTAGAATTGAGCCAAATCTTTGAACAAATTGACTTAATAGATGTCTACATACTGTTCCACCTAATAAGAGAAGACATATTTTTCTCAGCAGCACATGGAACTTTCTCCAAAATAGACCACAGCATATGTAAGTGAATGCAAAAGAGTTGAAATTATCCTATGCATATTATCAGGTAATAGTAAAATGAAACCAGAAGTCAACAGCAAAGGAAACCACAGAAATTATGTACACACATGGAAATTGGACAATACACTTGTGAATAATCAGTGTGCCACAGAAAAAAATCAAGGAAGCAGTTAACAGTTCCTAGAATCAAATGATAAAGCCATCACAACAGGTCAGAACTTATAAGACACAATGAAAGCATTCATAAGAAGTTTATAGCTGTGAACACCCACATCAGAAAAACAAAATGAGTCCAAATAAATAACAATGCACCTCAAGGTCCTAGAAAAACAAACACTCTAAACCAAAAGCTAGCACAAGAAAGGAAATTATAAAGCTCAGAGCAGAATTTAATGAAACCAAAACTAAAAAAATAAAAAGAATCAGTGAATTAAAGAAGTGGTTCTTTCAAAGAATAAATAAGATAGGCACACTCTTATCCAATCTGAAAGATGAAAGAAGAAAGAAAGAAAGAAAGAAAGAAAGAAAGAAAGAAAGAAAGAAAGAAAGAAAGAAAGAAAGAAAAAAGAGAAAGAGAAAGAGAAAATGAATCAATAAAATTAAAAATAGAAAAAGACAAAAATCACAACAGTCACACCAAAAGCCAGAATGTTCATGGCAACTATTTTAAAAACCTGTACTCTGGTAACTGGGAGAATTTGGAAGAAATTAATAGATTCTTAGATATACATGAATTACCACAACTGAACAAAGAAGATATAAAAATCCCAAATAACCCAGTAATAGGCAGTGAAATTAAAACAGTACTTTAAAAAACCTACCAACAAAGAAAAGCTTAGGTCCAGATGGATTCACCACTGAATTCTACAAGAATTTCAAGGAAGATCTGATGCTATGCTCTTTAACTTCTTTAATGAAATTAATATGAAAGAAGTACTCTCAAAGTAATTCCTGAAAGTTAGCATTACCATGATTCCAAAACCAAAGAAGAATCTAAAAAGAAAAAAAGAAAACTACAAGCAGATCTCTTTAATATACATAGGCACAAAAATCCTAAAAAAAAAAAAAAAAGATATTGGCAAACAGAATGCAACAAATATCAAACAATAATACATCATGATGAAGTAAGTGTCATCTCAGTGATGCAAGGATGTTTCAACACACACAAATTAATAAATGAAACACATCACATAAAAAGAAGGAAGGATAAATACCATGCAATTGTTTCAATAGATGCAAAAAAAACTTGGACAAAATCCAATATCCTCTCATAATAAAAACCCTGAATAAAATAAGTATAGAAGAAACTTGTCCAATCTAATAAAAGCCATATATGACAAACCTACCACCCACATCATATTAAATAGGAAAAAAAACTGAAATTTTTTACTCTAAAGTCGTAAATAAGACAAGCATGTTGACTATCACTACTCATGTTCAATATAGTACTTGAAACACTAACCATAGCAATCAGGCAAATGAAAGAAATAAAAGGGATATGTACAGAAAAGGAAAAATATCAAATTATCATTATTTTCAGATGATATGATACTCTACATAGAACGCCCAAAAAATTCCTCCACAAGACTTTTAGAATTAATAACCAAATTCAGCAATATAACAGGATACAATTTCGACATACAAACATTTCTCTACACCAAAAATGAACTCACTGAGAAAGAAAATTAAATATATAGGAATTAACCTAACCACGGAAGTGAACAACATCTACAATGAAAACTACAGTAACATAAAAAAGGAGATTGAAGAGGATATCAGAAATGGAAAGATATTCCATATTCCTGGATAGGAAGAACCAATCTTACCAAAATGGCCATACTTCCAAAACTAATATAGAGATTTAATACAATGCCAATCAAAATGCAAACAGAAATCTCCCAGAACTAGAGAAATCAGTCCTAAAATTCATATGGAACCATAAGAGACTGAAAGTAAGATAAGCATTCTTTAACAGGAGAAAAGCAGGAGGAATCATAATGCCAGATATAAAGTTAGGTTACAAAGCTATAGTGATTAAAAACAGCATGGTACTGGCACAAAAACTGGCATGTGGCTTCATGGAACAGAATAGAGGATACAGAAACAACCCCAGATACATTCAACTATTCGACATTTGACAAGAGGATGAAAACCTACAATTTTAATAAATGGTGCTAGAAAAACTGGCTAACCACATGCAGAATACGAAATTCAGACCCATACATCTCACCATGTACTAAACTAACATCAAAATGAATCAAACTTCTAAATGTAAAAATAGAAACATTTAATCTCCTGGAAGACAAAATAGATAAAATTCTTGGAGATATAGTCAAGGACCTTCTGAACACAACTCCAATTGCACAAGAAATAACAGCAGAATTCAACAAATGGGATCATGTGAAATTAAAAAGCTTCTGCACAGCAAATGAAACAAACAACAAAGTGAAGAGACAACTGACAGAATGGGAAAATAAATTTTGCCAGTTATGGCTAAGAGATAGGACTAATATCTACAATATATAAAGACTCAAAAAAATTAGACACCCAAAAATACATGACCCAATCAAAAAAATAAGCAACTGGAATGAATAAACACTTTTAAGAAGTACAAATGGACAAGAAATATATGAAAAAATGGCCATTAGAGAAACACAAATTAAGAGATTCTATTTTATCCCAGATATAATGACAATCATCAACAAGTCAAATAATAACAAATGTTGGTGAGGCTCCTGGGAAAAAGGAGCACTTCTACATTGTTGGTGGGAATGTAAACTAGTACAACCATTATGGAAATCAGTATGGAGATTTCTCAAAAACTAAAACAAGAAATTCCATTCAACCCAGATGTTCCTCTTCTAGTTACCTTCCCTAAAGTGTTAAAAACGTCATAGCACAGCAATACATACATACCCATGTTTATAGTAGCACACTTCATAATAGCTGAAACTAGGATAAGGGTTATTTGTCCATCAACAGAGGAATTGATTAAGAAAATATGGTATTTATATGCCATGACTTACTATTCTGCCATAAAGAAGGATAAATGAGTTATTTGTAAAAAAAAAAAAATTGTGTCACGATACCATAATGTTAAGTAAAATAGATACACAAGCTTAATTATCTCCTGTCTTTTTTTCAATACAAGACACCCAAATATAAATAAAAAGCAAAATAAAAGACAGATAATAGGAAATAGGGAGATAGATCTTTTGCAAATGGGAAGGGACCAAGAGACGGAGGGATATGCGAGGAGAAGGAAATGAAAAAAAGAATTAAAATGTGTTATGTAAACGTACCAAATCCCCATGAGGAATATGATCATTAAGTACTACAAACATGTACTAATAAAAACAAACAAACAAAAAATGGGATTGGAAACCTGGTAGTCTCTTTCTAGAATCTCTATTATCTATTGGTAATGATACTTAGTCAACAGAATTGCTCTGAAGAAAAAGTGGAAGAGTTACCTTTTCCAGAAGATAATTTATCTTGATAGCTTTACATATCAGTTTCAACTTCTTAACTGAATGGCTTTGAGAACCTGGTAAAATCATAAATATTATGTAACAGCGTAACTCACAGATATACAGAATGTAAAAAATTTAAAAGCCAATTCTATGACTTCACAGACCTTCAAAAGTCCATTCAAGTACATCAGGTTAAAAAAAAAAATCTGACTTCAACTTGGTTGGGTCTTTTTTTTTCTTGGTGCTGAGGATCGAACTCAGGGCCTTGCACTTGCTAGGCAAGCACACTAACCATAGAGCAAATCCCCAGCTTTTGGGTCTTTTTAATATCAGTTTTTTCCAATGAGAAATAGGAGTCAGAGAAACATAGAGATCCATTCCCCAACCACCAGTTCTGTGGGCTGTAAAGCTCACATATAATTTGAGGATACATTCCATACCACTTTACATTGCTGCACTTGTGTTATTCCAAAGTCCTACTTCAATTTTATAAAAGTATATGTTCAGGTCTAAAAATGGAGTCGAGAGGAAGAGTTTGACCAAAGTCTTTGGTCTTTTTGGAATCCAAAATATTTGAAAAGTAGCCTGGAGGAGTTGGTGGCATTTAACTCTCACTGGTGCCAAGAATCACATGTTGCTCACTTTTGCTGTGTCACTTTTGACCTCAATTATCTTTAAGTTCCTTCTTCCTTAGGGCACATTGGGAAAGTTAAAGGATAATTATAATGAACCATGTTGGGGGAAACATTTGTACAAGTTGTCTATTCACCATATTTTCCTTCTGTTTAAAAGTCTTGACAAAGGTTTATTAAGTTGCTTCGAATCCCATTGTGATTCAAACCAAGATGTTCAATAGAGAAAACTTTCTGGACAATTTACTATGGTTTGCAGTAGCTGTCCATGTTCTTCCCAGCAGACACAACAACAAGTCCATAATACTTACCGCTGATTACTAGGATCAGGATGGGGAAGAAAGAAAAGGCACTATCAGCTTTGATGTCTCCAATTAAAATTAATAAGCAATTAATAAACAACCATGTAAGTTATACTAGAATATTTTTGATTTTTTTGATTCCAGGAGCGTTCAAAAATATTGATTCATGATTATTTTATGATGTTGAATATTCAAGGTGAAAGTTACGGTAGGTAGAAGACACATTAACGATCTCTTTGTTTAGCAGCCTAAAAGTACTTTCAATGGAAGTGAAATCTGAGTTTTTGCAACTTGATGTGAGTCACTGAATTCAGCAAGGAGACTATCTCTCTATACACTAGTCAAGAAGCAACAAAACTTAGTTCTTTATTATCTAAACAATTTTATCTATGAAAAGTCCATTCACCTGGTCATATGCCTTCTACCAACTGAATCTTATTTCTAAATAGGAGTTTGCTCAAGTCGAAAGGAAATTCATAAGGTATTATTAAACAATGATATTTAGACATCAGAGGACATATAAGGGATGAATTAGCCCAATTAGAAGAACTTAATAGGATTTGTTCCAACTGAAAATTTTGGAGGAGACGATGGATTTAATAAAATTCTATGTCATACCTCCCAGTTAACCAAAACTATTGTGTGATGGTGAATGAAATGATATATGCACATGCTTTGATTTTTGAGGGAAAGATCATGTAACCCTGATTCTGTTGGTGGTATAATCATACTTATGCACAACTGTTTTTTATGTATACCAAAAAGGTAGAGACAAGATTTATGTGAGAGTGAATTTGTATGGCTCAAAGTATGTCTTAGTTAGTTTACCACTGCTATAGCAGAATATTTGAGAATGATATTTCAGAAAGAAAAAATGTTTATTTTGGCTCACAGTCCTGGAGGCTGGGAGGTCTATGGGCACCTGCTGAAGAGATAAAAAGACCAACTTCCTGCAATAGCTAGCCTGTTCCAATAAGAAAGGCATTAATCCATTTATTATGGCTCTGCCCTTTGATTCACATATCTTCTACCAGATCCTACCTCCTAAAGTTGCCACATTGAGGAATTAACGTTCTAACTCACAGACTTTTGGGGGATGTACACAAACCATAGCAAAGCATGTCTCAGACTCTCTGATCAGTGCTCTCTGCCTCTTACTCCTGAGAGCAAATCAATTTGTTAATTAACTCATTAGTTCACTCAGCACATATTTGTTAATTATAATGTTTTAAAGTAGGAATCTGGAAGCCTTTCCTTTACAAAAGAAGATAGTAGGTATTTTGAGCATTGTAGAATATAAGATCATTAATATGAATATTCAGTTCTAGAGTAATATGCAAGCAGACACACATAATACTTAAATTATTAGATGTGGCTGCATTTCAGTAAAACTTTACAGAATCAATGGACAGTTGCCTACAGGCCATAGTTCACCACTCCTGCTTCAAGTAGATGCTTAGCTTCTACATATAGTGTAAAGTTTCCCCTCTCTTTCCCCTGTTGCCTTTCTGCTTTTCCCCTTCTTTCTTTCTAGTATTCCTCTCCTCTGCACACCATCCTCCTTGGGGAAAGGGAAAATATGGAAAATGATGAATGAACCTGCTGTAAATAGGGAGGGAGGGAGGAGAGGGGAGGGGCGGGGGAGAGGAGGGAGAACCAAGATGCATCATGTATAGGTACAGAATAATTGTAATGAATGTGACCATTGTATGTAGAATGTACCAATACATGTTCTTGGTTTAAAATAAAAAAAATATATAGTGTAAAGTTGTTTAAAACATGTACAGTCTGGTGAGGTTCACAGTTTTTTTGTAAGAAAGAGAAGACTGGGTCCTGTTTCTTCCAATTTTTTTAAATGATGGCTGGGTTAACTTAAATGCTTCTGGTTTCATTTTTATATTTAATGAGAACTAGGTGAATATTTGTCAATAATTTCTGTATTAAATAGGCAATTTAATCAAAATCTTATTCTGTTCTCTGAAACTTTGCTTAGTACTCTTTAAACTGAATAATTATGGAACTCTATTTTAAAGAATTAAAAGGAAGATTATTTTAAAGAATAGTTACAAGACTACAAACCTCAATTAAATATGTGGAAATTAAATAGCATCTCAAAATGTTTATTCTATTTTCAGATTTGGAGTGTCAAAGCTCATCTTGGCAAAATAGAGGTCATGGTATTTTGAAGGAAATTTTCATTGCTTTTAATGACTTCACAGATATAATTTATTAACAGAAAATGAGAAAATTTTGAAAGGTACTTTTTTTAGAAGGGGAGTTTATTTTGTTTGTAGTTCTTTTGAACATCGGATACAATCTTGCCTTTTTTGAGTCTTACCATAATAATTTTATGTAAAACCAGCTCCCTCTAGTGATGATAATCATGTTATTCACCAAGAAACAAAGCGACTTTTAAAATTGTGCACATATAATCTTGAAATTGGATCCAAAAAAGTACACCTGAAAAGATCTACTTTTAATATAAAGAGGCTAAAAATTTTAACAAGCTCCCTAGTCATCTTTAACAATCTTTCTTAGTTGAACACTACATTAAAACGTGGTATTAATATGGGCAGTGACTTTGGAATCCTCATCACTCATTGGGAAAAGCAAGTGGAGACAAATGAATTGACACTAATCTCTTCAATAGAAATAAGTTTGCAGTTTAAAAACCCCACTAAGAAGTTTACAGTTTAATGGAAAGATATGAATTTTTAAATGCTTTTTGCTACACACAGATATAAAGAGCATCATTTTAATTATCATTTAAACATCAAGTTGCGTTCTTTGTCATCACTGAGGTTGAAAACCTTAAATGTATAACTTCACCAACCAAGAAAGCAGACAGCTGTTGAAAGGTAGACTCATTAGAACACCTGAAGCTGAACCGTGTCTGCCAGCACTTGTTAACTTTTTCTACAGAGGACGAGACGGATATGTACGCAGAAGGCTTTGCAAGCTGTGCAGTCTCTTTTGCAACTGCTCAACTCTGCTATCATGGTTTGAGAGTACATATAAACAATACATAGTGAATGAAGGTGGTTGTGTTTTGTTAAAGGATAACTTTCAAAAGATGATGAGCCCACGACTCTGTATAAGTATAAAACATACGTTATGCGTTATATGTTACTCAGATGAGGAAAAGTCAACAAGCACTCATTTACGTGGGGTAAAGGACTTGAATTGCAAATGGAAGCAAAACTTTTTTGCACAAAGAGATGGGAAATCAACAAAATTATACTGGATATGTAAATAGAAAATCAGTAAGGATATAGAAAATTTGAACAATTGCGTTACATAATTTGACTTAACACAAAATAGTCCACTTGAACAGACAAAATACACTCATTTTAGAGGCGCATGGAAGGCGTGTGCCTGGAGCATATAATGAGTGGGAACAAAACTGTTACAACAGTGTTGGAAGGATTGAAATCATACGGAGTATGCTCTCGCTCATAACAAAGTTAAACGATAAATCAATACAAATACTATTAATCTTCAAATATTGACTACGTGCTTCTAAATAATGCACGGAATTTATAAGGGAAATTAGAGAAGGTTTCAGTGAGGAACATTTCACGTGGTCGTAGTTGTATGGAGGTAAACATATGTTAAGACGCTGAAGCGTTTTGTTTTCTTTTATCTCAGTCATGCTTCCATAAAGTTGAGATTTTAAAACTCCGATGGAAGAAGACAAAATTTACAAAAGCATTTCAAGTTGCGTATGAATTAAAATTTGGTGTACTTAAAACAGGTAAATTTGCAAGATGTACTTTTCACATATATATAATTTTATTAAAAAATTGGCAGAAACGAATAAAAATCACGTACAAATATAATAATCAGAATGGTTCTCAAAATACGTCAACATGGTCAACTTCCCTCATACTTAGAAAAAATACAAAATAAAACCACACTGTTTTTTACCCACAATTTTTAATCTATCTCATTGTCTAAAATGGAAAAGGAAGATGATGCATCCTGTTCGTGAAGCTGCTGGCACTTTAAGTCCTTGTTGGCGGAATTCAAACAGGTATAATGTTTTAGAAAGTAATTTGACAATATCTAACAAAACCATATAAACATTTATACTTTAATCCAGAAGTAAAACTTCTGGGAATTTACTCCAATTTATACCGTCCTTATAACTATACCCTCTAGCAATCATGTCTGTGTATAAAGTCATCCATTACAACATTATATATAATTATAAAATATTAGAAGCACTGACTGCCATATATAAGTGTATAGTTGAATAAACAATGGTATTTACATAGAATGATATACTTTATAGCTATAATATATAGTGAGGAAGCTCTTCATTGAACTGATTTAAAATAATTTCCAGAAATTTTAGGTGAAACTATGCAAAGTACAAGAGTATCAATAGTTGCTACTTTTATGTAAGAAAGACTGTGAACAGAATATGCATGCCTCTGCTCATTTAGAGAAAAGAAACCTAGAAGTGTAATCAAGAAACTAATGAAATTGTTTCCCTACAGGGAATGAGTGAGAAAAAGTTGAGAAGAAAGAATGGAATGGAGGGGAGAGACAGTGACACTTTGAGAATAACTTTGTGCATAGTTTTGACTTTCAGAATCACGCTGTGTTTCATAAATTTAAAAAAATGACTTAATAAAAAATAAGAGGAAACCCCAAATGTAGAACACAAGCAGGAGAAACAAGTCTAACCCTATTTCAAATGAATGCATAAACAGACTGAAGGGAGGGAGGAAGAGCAAACTTAATATTTGGAAATAGTGATTTGATTGTATAATTCAAGCTAAAAATGAAAAGAATTATAAACAATACTGAATTTTAATTACTACATCTGTTTTTCATAGTGGCACAAGTTAACAATTCTGAAATTGCTTAATGTGTTTATAGGACTGAGCAAATAAATTTATTTTGTATAACGAGTGGGTTTCTCACTGTGAGAGGAAAGGGGAAGGCTGGAACAAACAAATCTTTCAGAATTTGACCTGCTCCCAAGAGCTAGAAAGTTCCACATTACTCCCAACAGATTCCTTTCATATGTCATTGGTGAGGGTCGTGTCACATATCCATACCCAAAGTAGTCACTACCAGGGAGAAAGAAATGACCATGATTGGTTTAGATCTATCGAAATTGACTTCTAAGACTAGGGACTTGAGTGTGAACCCAGTCATTTCCTAACACTTGTGTTCTGTTGGCAAGAAAGAAAGGAAAAGTTTGGTAGGATTAGATAGCTCTCTTTGAAGATCGCCTATTGTTAAAGTATAGTACTCACCGTTGTATTTATTCTGTACCAACTCTCAATAGGACCAAATTGATTTATATTGTCTTTGGATTGAAAAATTTCATTTATGTGCCAGATAAAATAATTGTCTTCCAATTAATGGACAAGTTGTTTAAATAATAAATGCCTTTTTAGAGTTCTGTGTGTTTGCTTTCTTGCTTTACTAAGCATTTAATTCGTGAGGTAAACATTGGACGATTCTACTCCGCCTACGCTATTTTAATAGATTACCATGTGGCTCCAATTTAGTAAACAGAGAGCACCATGGGAGGATGATCTTGTGTGAAGGAGCATCAGGGGAATCTTGTTGAGGAGGTGATATCTAATTAGTCGGCGTTGGAAGTCTTGGAAGAGCAATAGCTATAAAGATCAGGGTGGAACTAAACATGAAATGTTAGGGAGATTGGTGACCTGGGTACCAGTGGCTGAAGGGCTCATGTAGGCCACAATAGGAGTGTGCTAGACAAAATGATTTATTCATTTTTTATTTTATTTAATTCATTTTTATTTATTGCAAAATCAGAAGGAGAAATCACTGATGTCTTCAATGGAGGGAAGGACTGTGAGCAAATCTGTGCTTTAAAAGAACACTCCCGGGGCTGGGGATTTAGCTCAGTGATTAGAGTGCTTGCCTTGTAAGCACAAGGGCCTGAGTTCGATCCCCGGCACCACCAAAAAAAAAAATATATATATAAAAGAACACTCTGCATTCAGTGGAGGGGGACATCTACTATGATAAAGACTCAGTGGCTTAAATGACTTTTATTCCTCAGTGTTCTTGAGACTAGGAAATTCAAAATGATAATATCAACTGATATATCTGCTAAGCTCCTCCTGGCTTGCAGAGAGCAGACTTCTCACTATGCCCTCACATGACAAAGAAAGAAGGTGAAATGGGACACTTGTCTTTTTCTTATAAGGGTATTAATCCCATGACTTCAAATGAACCCATTTACCTCCTGAAGCCCTCAACTTCAAATATGATCTCTTTGGTGGTTAGGACTTCAACATATAAATTTTGTGGGGACACAATTCTTTCCATACCAGGAGCAAAATTAAAGACAGGAATTCTGTACAGAATCTATAAACACAGATGAAAACCATAACAATCTAACTAAGGGACAAGCAATACGAGCAGTGGAGATGGAGAAAGAGACATTTGAAAGAAAGAGATGTAGCGAAGACAGAGTTGCTTAGCAACTGATAGGATGTCCTGATGAGAAGCAGTGAAGAGTGCGTTTTAAAGAGGGAAAAGCTTTGAGCATTTTAATTGCTGATGGAAAGGATCTAATAGAGAAGTTGATGATAACAGATAGATGTGAAGATAGCTCATGTAGAGAGGTCCCTGGAAGCCTAGGAATGTGGGGTTTCACACAATTGTGATTGGTTAGTCTGTCTCAAGTCTTTTTAAAAGACTTTTTTTACTTTGTAATGCATTTGTTAAAGAAATTCAGGCAAGCCATTTTTTTTTAACCTTGCAATTAATTTATTGAAGAAATCCAGGCATTAGTCCTATAGTCTCCTACAGTCTAAATTTTGCAGATTGTATTTTTGTAATGAAGTTTTAATATGTTTCTTGGACTTCTGTTTTCTCTATAAATTTGTAGTTGAATATAGAAGGCGTAGTACTTTATAAAATCTACAGAGTTCTGAATTCTGAAACACATCTGTCTCCAAGGAGCTCAAACTGATGATTATGGGTCTATACTTGTGAGCATCAACAAATTCAGATGTTCTAACCCCTGGAAAACCTACCCATTCTTCATAACTGCCAGAACACCTCCACATCTGTAACTGAAGAGCTAACGGCCACGGCAACCAGGAATTTCAGGGACTAGCTCTGGGCAGGGCCCAGCTTCTGTTCTGATAATCATTGCCTGCAACACCTCTTGTCATATTTTTATTATCACTGAAATATTTTTCAGAAATATGTTTATGAGTTCTTTTAAAAACTTTTTTCTTGAGATATACTTCACATACTGCAAAATTTACCCCTTTAAAGTGTACAATTCAATAATTTTTGTCTTATTCACAGAATAGTATAAGAGTTATCATAAACTAATTTTAAAACCCTTTCAATACCACCTCAAAATCCTTGTAACTACTAAGAGTTATTTTCCACTCCTGTGCCTCCAAGACAACAGAATCTGAGTAGTGAATCTACTTATTCACTATTCTCTCTATATGTATTTGCCTAACATTTATGCTACATATAAATGAAATGATACAGTACTGTGTATATTAATGGCTAGCTTCTTTAATTTACCATATTTCAAGGTTCATTTATGCAATAGGACATATCAGTGCTTCTTTACTTTTTTTCTTTTTTTTTTTAAGTTTTTATTTTTACCAAGAACATGTAATGGTACATTGTATACATAATGATCATAATCAACATGGTTATTTTGTACCTGTACATGATACATCTTGGTTTTCCCCCCTCTTCCCCCCCTTCCCCTCCCCTCTCTTCCATTCACCCACCCCTCCCTATTTGCAACAAGTTTAGTTACACTATACCATTTTTTCCCCTTTCATCTTACTTTTCTTTTATCCTTCTTCTTTAGCCCCCTTTTCCCTATCTAGTTCTCCTCTCTTTTGAATACTATCTCTCTCTTTTTTTTTTAAACATAGTATCTATTCTACCCCTTTGTCCTTATTTACACTTATGGTTTCTCATATCAGAGAAACAATTTGATGTGTACTAATAAGTACATTAATGAGTTCAGTAGCTAGATGTAATGTTAGAAGGTGGGGCCAGGTAGGAGATAGAGTATTGAGGACATGGCCTGAAAGGGCATCTCTTTATCCTGCTTTCTCCCTTCTCTCTGTTTCCTGGCTGCTGTGGGGAAAGCCCTTCTTACGCCATCCCTTTCTGCCATTTCTGCACAGCAATCAACAAACCATTGGCTGAATCCTCTAAAAACCATGAACCGAGATAAATCTCTACTCTTTTAAATTATGGATGTTGGGCATTTTGTCCTAGGGATGGGAGAGCAACTGAAACAACAGTGTTTTGCAATTTGTAGTATACGAGCTATATATTTCTTTTCTGAAGTTTATCCCTGAATATTTTATTTTAATGCTATAATAAGTGGTATCATTTCTTCCAGCATTCTTTTGTCCTTTATTTTCTATCTTCTCCTTTAATACTCCCATTACTATATATGTTGGTGCTCGTAAGGGGGCTCAGATTTCTCTAAGCCTCTCTTTTTATTTTTCTTCATCTTTTTTCTTTCTGTTTTTGAGATTTTTCTAATTACTTTCATCTGTCTTCAAAATTGATGGTTCTTTTTTCTGTCTGCTAAAAACTACTGTTAAGCCTCTTTAGCAAATATTTCATTTTGGTTATTATACTTCTCAGTTCCATAATGACTGACTTCAAGCTATTCACTTAACAAAAACAGGCTTTCACAATTCTTAACAATGTTGACAACCGGCTCTTGGGAACCAGAACAAACAAGCTCTGGCGCATTGCTTGTTCCCATCTTGTTGAAGGAGAGATCAAGCTAAGCCAGGAATTTTTCTCAAGAGTGTAAGCTTGCACTGCTCTTCTAACGTTATGTCCCTCCTTGGATGTTTCCGTTTCCTGTACAGTGTCTGTAACTGTGGCTGTGGCTGTTGTGGTGGTGGAGTTGTCAAGAGAAAGACCAGGGCCTTACGTCACGTGTTTTTCCCCCTTATCTGGGGTGAGAGCTTGACAGTGGGGATGTCTTTTTGTCTGGCTGGCTCAGACCTCGCATGCTGGGAGCAGCCTTGCTTTGTCTCTCTTCCAACTGCCATATCAGAAAGAAGTCCTCACAGATTAGCAATAAAATACTTGAGAATGAAACTTGAGACCTTTAATTGCTGTTTGTAGCCCCCATTGTGAAAACTAGTGTCTCTCATCTATCTGTTGGTGAGTATTTACCTCCATCTCTTATCTAATCAGGAAAAATTATACATGGTCTCCTCTCTGCCTCCTCAGGACATACTGCTTTCTTGGAGTCGATTATGTGGTCCCATCTGATCACACACAGCAAATCCTCTTTACAATCTATGCTGTTTGGGTGCCCCGTGCCATGAGTGCCTATCAGTTACAGCAGTTTTCTTTAATTTTTCCCTTGTCTTCAGTCAAATATTAAATAGGAAGGGGGCCTGCTTTCATTTGTTTGCTTATTTGCTTTTAGAGATTCTAACCAGGGTTTTTGGTGCTCCTATTAACAATAAATATTATGATAAAAAGTCAAGAATGTTGTAATTTGAAACAATTTAAGATCATGTCATATAATCTCTCACTTTACAATGCAGAAATGAAAGCTACAGCACCAAAGTGACTTCATTAAGGGCACACCTATGTCTT
Organism: Hystrix cristata; assembly: GCA_004026905.1. NCBI lineage: Eukaryota > Metazoa > Chordata > Mammalia > Rodentia > Hystricidae > Hystrix > Hystrix cristata. Next base: position 33,889 of record PVJO010011550.1, on the reverse strand, counting down.
GTGTCAACTGGTCCAACACTCTTCTCAAGACAGTCTGGTTTCTACTGAAGCTCCGTTGTAATGATGAGATAGTCTTGGTGGAATTGAATGTTATTTTCTTGCATTTATCTCATATGATAAAAGATCATGTTTTTCTTCCAAGTTTTCTTGCAAATGGTCTTTAAATTGGTTTGCTGCTAGACTTTAATTCTAAATTCAATTTTATCATTACAGTGATTAACCTTTAAAAATAGATAATTATATCACAAACATGTTCATTCAACTTCAGTCATATGAAAGGATACTGAGGCATTAATAATGTTATTTGGGATAGCTAATCTAATTAGTTTCTTGTTATAAATTACATAAACTCAGATAAAAATGTTTAAAGGCATAGTTTTGGAAGGTGTGAGAAAGCTCAAATCCTTTTATCAGGGCAACTTCGTTTTCTCATTTATCTTCTCTGAGAAAAGCTATTATCTTTGTATCACCCTTTTCTTCACTTGATAATATTGAATTAGCTAGTACCATATACTCCTTATCATTCAGTTACTAATAAAGTCACTTAGTTATATATAATTTTATTTTTTAACTATAGAATAGAAAAAAATCCAGTTTTAAATGATATGCATATATTAATAACACAATAAAGCATAGCTATAGTAAACTGTAATATACTTTAAAATCTTCAGAGGAATTACACTTCTTAAGAGACGTTCAAAGGAATCTCTGTAATAAGCTAACAAAAGGAAAAATAATCTCATTTGCATTGAAGAATGATAAATTGTTACAAATTTTGCTATCACAATCTATTAAACTATAATAATATTTTGCTATAGAAACTTCTAAATCTAAATATATTTGTATTCAATTAATCCCACCAAAATATATGTCAAGATTAGTTACAATTGGAAATTTTCCTACCAGCATAATTTACCTCAATTGCTCACAATACTAAGCAGCATTTTATTAGATTCCTGACATAAATTAAACCTTAATCATTGGAACTAAGAGAAACTTTAAAAAATATTATCCTTTACATTATTTAAAAGAAGTAAAGAAAATAGCTAAAAAGAAGTGTTGAAGATAATTGGATAGAATAGAAAGTAAATAATGCTAATTGAATAATTTACTAGGTTTTAAACATAATTATACTATTCAATCACTATATAATGATCAGAATGAATTTCTACTAGTGTAACCTGTTAAAGGATAGAAAGGTAAAGGTCAATAACTTCTACTGCATAGAAAGTCCAATACTAAAACATGCTTTTCTCTTCATACTAGCCCTAAAGCCAACAGTGCTCATATATTTATGCTGATGGCATTTAGCCAGCAAAAAGTAAAATTTGTATTAAAAGCAGGTGCACTGGTTTTGCTTTTTCAGTTCTTTTTCTTATCTCAATCATTAATTTCAAAGTCCTCTACACCAAATATTTTGCCAGGACTGTTAAAACTATAGATTAGATTGATTAATGTTTGACTTCCTATTTTTCTCCTTTCTCATCAAATGTAGTGATGTTCATGAGGAGTGAGACGGAGGAAGAAGACCAGAAGTGATAGAATTTGGTAATTAAGTCTTAAATAATGAAGGCTTGATTGCATTCAGGATCTGATGTAATGATGCGAGAATAGGAAATTAATTATTAAAGAATATTGAATTGTAAAATACAGAGATATTTTGTCTCACAGTTCTTAAATAAGATATGTATTTTTAGCTTTTTTTTTTCCTAAAAATACAACTATTTCTGGGGGCATTTAAAAAAGCTTTGTATATCTAGTGCACACTGGATATAAATATGTTGCCCTTTAGAGCTTTCGGTCAGCATGTTGTGGATTGAATTATGTATGATTTGCTTGCTTTCTTCTAGACATACAAAAGAAGGGAAATATTTTAAGCATTTCATGTCTTTTTACAATTAATTTGAAATTGAAAGATTCAGGACAATGAAGTCACTTTGATTATTGACAGATGTTCAAAGGGGAAAGTCATAACTTTTACTCTAGAAGCTCGATAAGAAATAAGAAAGTTCCCAGAAAACAGTTTTATATTAGAATATAATATATTCTCAATTCCAATTTCATACCTGGTTCAAAAAAGTTGTTTTTATTTCTCTCCCTGTCTCTATCTTCACTCCCTCCCTCCTTTTCTTGCTTTCTATGTTGGATAAAAGCACAGTCTTTTCATAATTTTTAGGATTTTTGGAAAATGTCTCTTTTTGAAAAAATATGAAAAATTTAAATAGCAACCACACTCTATTTCACAAGGTAAAACTATTTGTAACCTAGAAAGACTTTAAAAATGTTAGAAAGTTTATGGACAAATAATGCTGAATGCTCATTTTAGTATAGCTACAAAAATAATACTGCTTTTTTTTTTTAAAGAAAAAGGAATTATATAGCTGTTAGTGGCGATGGGAAAGCCTAGAGTAGTGTTCTTTGAAAATTATATATATATATGTATATATATATTCCTCCAAATTTTCAAGAACTGCAAATTACCTGTGAAAGGAACAAGAAATCAGGAGCTTTCCACACTCTTCCTTCTCCCTTCTCCCTCCCCTTCCAATGGCCCCACAGAGCTCTTCCTAACCTGTTGCCATCTGGCCCAGCCTCTTCATTCTGTCTGCTTTAGTGCAGGTTCTCACCATCTGCCTAGATGACTGCAATTTCCCTTCGAATGGTTTGCCTCACATTACTCTGTGTTTTGCAATCTATTTGTCACATGGTCTCCAGATGTCTTCTTGAAAAATGGAAACAGGAATATTATTATCTGAATCCAACCATCCAAGTAAGCTTTTTCCAAAGCATGTCCTCCAACATTTGCCTTTGTTTTCTCTCTCCAATTTCAACTTCCCATTTCCCGACCCACCCACCGACCCTGTGTTTTCATATTGGACTACTTGTAGTAAAACCCTCCTCTCCTAATGTTCTTTCACATGCATTGTGTTCCCTCTACTTAGAATGCTCTTTTCCCAACTTCTCCTAGTAAAAAGTTTTACCTATTCTTGTAGACCTACCTAGGTACTCCTTCCTCTCCGAACCCTTCCTGGTATGTCCTATTCTACACACTACTTTGTCACACCACTGTATCTTGAGAACATGTGTGATATTCTTTGTCACAGGAATTGTAATGATTTGTTTGCAGATCTGATTTTCTTTCAAGACTCTGAATCTCTAGAAACTGTGCTTTTTCATCTTTATATGTAGGTACCTTATGGTTACTTACTACCATTACATGTATGAATGAATGGATAAATCCATGTCCCAATGAAGCCAAGACAGGGAGGTTCTTAGAGATTAGTCCAAATATGCTCTATGAGTCAGAGTAAGCCCAGAAATAAGATTCTGGTGCCTCCCACTCCTTTCTATTCCTCAGGATCACAGACCATGATTCACTATAGAGAAGACAGAAAGGTTGGATGGAAAATTGGATGGAAAGATTTTAAATTTTTGCACATAAAATTGTCCACCATAAGAAAATACCCATTATATTCTGCCATGTAGCTTTCAGGAATTAAAATAGATCTTGAAGCTGTAGTTTCATTTAGGGCATATTCTTTCTTCCTGGGCTCAATGTACTCAGAATAGACTCGCAGCATTGGTATTGAATAAGAGAACTAAAGTAAAAACGTCCTAAGTAATATAAAAGAGCATCGATGTCAGCCATGAACTACTGCCCCTTCTCCTCCTCTTCATTCTTTTTCTGCAGCAGATTATGTATTTCTTAATTATGTCTGGTCTTGAACTGAAAGACTTGTCTGGATAGTTAAACCTAGATATCTCTCAAGCTTTCAAGGCCAGGAAAACATATACACACAAGCACACACGCATGTGCGTGTACACACACACACACAATGTTGCTAACATCTCTTTGAGTCAGTAAATGTTCATACAGTTGAATTCTATAACTATTTTTTATAATTTTTTTCCAGAGTCTACCCCAGAAGCACTGAGGAGGTGTCTGTCCCGTGACTAGCCCCGCTCCGCAGGCCACATCTTTTCCAGTGTGTGGAGCAGGAGGGTAGCACGAGCCCACACAAAATTTAAATATTCATGCAAAGAAACACTTTGTTACTTACTAATAATCCTTATAGGTATTAAAAATCTCCTTTGCATTCCCCCAGAATGATATAAAAACTACAAATTTCATTTTAGTAGTTTTGAAAATAAAGCTATTTTTTGGTAGAGTTTCTTATAGAAATAGCATAAGCAATTGGATAACAGTGCATTACTCAAAACTTTTTCTAAAAATTTTCTGATCTTCAAGAATCTGTCCAGTATTTCACTTTATGGCAGCTCTCTTCTCTCTATCCACCAAGTTCCCCTACCACCAGGATTACCTCCATCCGCTCTGCCTTGGCCCCCTACCTTCTGTTCAAACTCACAGCTCCTGACTTTTCCCTTCTGGTGGTGCTCCAAGGAATGTGCTTTCAGTCCTGTGGTCCCATGGTATGCCTGCTTATCACAGAAAGAACAGTTTTTATGAAATTCAGATGAATAAATTTATCCATTCTGCAAAGTGTCACAATACAGAATGTGATTGATTGCCTAAAGAGGACAACAGACCAATAATGCTATGAAATCCACTGTTGCAAAGTCATTCTGGATTGATGTATTGGGGGAAGACTTTGTGGTAGAGTAGAGAATCTGATCAGCCAGAGAAAGAGCAATAAAGCATAGCTAAGACCAGGTAAGCAAAGGAGGCAAACTAGGTGAGATGAGCTGATCAGTAGTATCTCATGACTCCGGAGAGATATGGAGCTGTGCAGTCAATTAATTCTGGTGGACTGGAGAATTCGAGGATGGTGGTCATGATAGATAACATTGAAAAGTTAGCTATACATCCAGAATGCCTAAAACAGTTCTTTCATGTCACAGGGAAGGCATTGTCAGTATTTTGTTGCTATATGGCACAATAGAAATAGTGTAATAAAGGATGAATTAAAGGGGAGAGAGATGAGAGAGTGACATCCCAACAGCTAGGGTAGTTTGTTTAGGCATTAAATGAAAGACTGATGTTTGATGGGAATGGCAAAGAAACGACTTGTCTTTCATGCTTTCTATCCACACTGATCATGTCACCAGGAAATCATTCAGCAGGCTCATTTGATAAGCATAATACCAATAAATTATTGGTATTTAAATTATTTACTCCTATAAGGAACCAAATAATAAGGACAAACCCATCTACTTTTTTTCTTTATGGCATTCCTATTACTACTATATTTTGGTGAAATAGATGTGCGTATACATTTCATTTTAAACTTTCAATTTTTTTTAATTTAATAAAATTTTGAGGCAGGTATTTTTGACATTTTGAGACACTTTTTTACATAAAAATCAAAGAAAAAATAATATGTGGGGAGTGAAAAGGAGGGCTACTTTTGGTTCACTGAATATTTAGAGTGCCTGAAAATATTCAACTAAGTTTTTAATCTAAAGCTGCGTATTTCAACATTCTTGGAGCTCTGGCAAAAATAATGGATTTCTGTACCCTCATTGTTAAGTCATTCTACAATAGGTCAGCTACAAATATAGTGGATATCTTTTTTTTTTTATTTCCAAGAACATGTATCGGTACATTATATACATAGCGATCACATTCATCCTTGTTAATTTGTACCTGTACGTGATACATCTTGGTCCCTCCCCCTTCTTCCCCAGCCTTCCCTTCCACTCCCCCTCCCTTCCTTATTTACAGTAGTTTTATTTACATTTTCCCCCTTTTTTCCCCCTCTTTTCTTTTTCCTTTCCTTCTTTTTCCCCTCCTGCCTTTCTAATTCTCCCCCCTATTGAATATTATCTTTCTTTTACTTAGTATTTACTATACTTTTATGTCCTTATTTATGCTTATGGTTTCTCATGTCAGAGAAACAATTCGATATGTACTCATGAGCATTTGATTTATTTCACTTAAGAGTGTGTTCTCAAGGTAGAGTGGATATCTTTAATTCACGGTTTCTGTCACAACTCTGCTATGACAAGTGGCAATATTCACTTAAAATATTTTAATTAGAAGTCTTAGAATTATTTTTGCTTTTACCTTGTATTTTTCTATAACTCAATTTTAATGACCAACATTGCATTTATGAAACATAATTCTTGTGTCATATGAAAGAGAAATATTTTGCTTTTAACAGGAAAGCACTTCATAGCTCAGGCAGATGTGGGTGTATGCGCCTATGCAAGTTTGAGTAAAGAGAAGACAGATTATAGGGAACTATAGATTCCTTTGCCAAATTAGTGTCATTAAGTCCACTTATAAGAATAAAAAAATGGATTGCTTAGAGGTGTTATGCTCAGCTGGTCACAGGAGAGTGCTAGAGTATCATTAAATTACTTGGTCTAAAATAACTGAAAGAAATCATGTGCAGGAAAATGACAATGTGCCTGGGTGAGCTTTGCCTTGCAGGATTTGATTGAAAGAAATAATAGCACATGCTGGTAGAAATTATAGTAGAATACCAAATGTACTTCATAATATCTGTAGATGTTAAGAACAGGATGATAAAGTGTGACAAAACCATCTTGTGCTATAATTATTTTAATCTTTGCAATGCTATTATAAAAGATTTTATTTTTGTCAGACTACCCTCTGCATTTTAATATTCCCTTTTAGCTAGCTCTTAATGTTTTCACTAAATTTTTCTGTATTTTTTGCGGGCAGCATCCTCTTGAGCCAGGGGAATGTGATATATGGACAAGACTTCATTTAACAATCTTCTTATTCTTTGAAATAAAAGGAAAATAACAAAGTTATAACTCTGAGTCTCAGGAATACTTCTCTGTCATCTATTTCTTTTATAGAAGTTCAGAATCTGAAGGAATTCATGACAGTTACTGCAAGAACTTCTAGCTGGGTTTGCAGAATTCTAGATTCTCCTGGTGAAAATAATGCTCCTTCATCCAATTTAATCATCAATTCTATAAGGATCGCCCTCTGATATAAATTCACATTTGAGAGTGCTGAGTAACATAGTCAGGCATGATAGTTTGCTAAGCACAGGGAACCCTTGGAAGGATGCTACAATTATACAGGGCTCTTCTGCAGATTTTAAGACAATAAGAGAGGCTACAACACATTCCCCATACAAATAAAGCCAAATACATTAATTCACATGTAATGGTGTGGGGAAGGGGCGTAAGTAACAGTTCTTGAGCTATAAATGTGCTTACTGTCTGTACGACACACAGATTGGGATGGTCTGCTGGTTTCTATGCAGTTCTTGGCGCAGAATCAGGCTAAGCCACATCTTCCTTTCTATAATGCCTGTGACGGGTTTTCTCAGTGTCATATCACCCTTATTAGGCTTTTTTATTTGACAGAGATAAGATTTTCCACTATTTAAGAAGCCTTATAATAAAATACTAAAGGAAATAAATTTATAACCATTCCCACCCAGAAAAATTGGCAATAAATTTAGTAAGAAACTTAAACATTTGTTTAATTTGTTTTCCCCAATCATATGTACTAGAATCTATAGAAAGAGCTTAAGAGAATATCAATACTACACCGTTCTTATTATTTTTGTACCTCCCAAAAGACCCAACACCCAAAACCCTTTCCCTTTTTAACACTGAGAAAGAATTATTTATTTCACTATTAGTCTTTGTGCTCCAAGGAGAAATGAGAAGAAATGGAATACAAGACATGAAGGGATCGTGTTGGCTGGTTAAAAAGCTAACTTGGTGACAAAATGTGTGTGTGGCTGGTGGGACCACTCCTGTGTGTGGGTTCCACATGAAACTTCAGGGACTATAAAACCCAAAGTTGAAATAATTTTTCCACTAACCCAAGTAGATAAGAGCTGAGAATTAAATTTGTAGCCTTAAGAGAAAATTATGTTTTTCTTTGTATACCTGAACTCATGTCAAGGCAGGCGTAACTTTTCATGATTTCCTTTTCTTCTGTAGTTGACTAACCAGAGCAGTTGGAACCATCATGGACACAAGGTGCTGACCGTTTGTGAGTCTCTAAAAGAGGAACAATCCTGCAATCAGTGTTCTCGCACCCACACATCATTTCCTGCAAAATACACCCCTGGATCTGTTAATTTCCTAAGGAACCAATGTCAGAGGAAATAATAAATATTGAAAATCGAGAACTAGGTCTGGAGGGTAAGGGCATGAGAATGGCTTTCTTAACGCCACAGTGAACAGACTTTCCTTCTTTCCCCCAAAAGCAATGGCACTGAACCTCACTCAAGACAGTACAGACCGGGCAGAACCGCACAATGCCCAGGAACTCTCCCTCCCTTTCTGGGCTCAGCACCTCATGTGGCCCACTTTGACCCCTTCAGGTTTTGCTGCTGAGACTCTCGTCCTCCCCTGACTGCACTTGGAGTGGCTCGTGCTTTGTAAATAGCTATCATCCCCTAATTCCTGATGCCACACTCACCACAACTCCAACCTCTTCAATGCCTTTTATTTAGGATAAAAAAGCTGAATAATCTAATCTGTAGTTTCAGAATGACTCCAAAGAGTATTGGATAAACAGAAGGCATGTTTTACTACCAGTACTGTGTGGAGGAAGAATACTGTGTAGTGGAAAAGAGGGAGTATACAAGTGGGTTGCAATAGGCTAAATGTCTACAATTTTATCTTTGAACATCAAAATAATGTTCTGTTCTACAAAATCCCCCACTGCTCTTCTCCACTAAGTGGAAGGAAGGCATCTGAAAGACCCTTTTCAGCCCTCAGCTCCTTTCCCGGATGGCCTAGCTTCTGTGGCACATCTTGGGTGTATGGCAGCGTCTCAAAGGCCCATTTGATTGTGAACAGAAAGCATATTTGCAATCTAGTTCTTGTAAACTAGAGGCCAGTATAGCATCAGTTTGCCGGCTCCTAGTGACCCAGTTCCTTAGATGAAGAATCTGAACAAAGCATTGCTGCAAAAATCATGAAATTCCCTGTGTTCGGAATATATGCTGGAGTATCTGTTGGGATTGCTTGATAACAAACTCAGTGCCAGAATGAGAAAGGCAGCCATTTACATCTGAGGACTATGCTTTGTCTCTAGCTAGAGAAATTCACAATGCACAGAACCAGCCACTTCTCTCTGGGGCTCTTCTGCAAAAGCTTAAACCAGTGCATTTCTCTCTTTATTCAGTTTGTACTGAGACACCAATTTGTCAGAAACCAACTCACAGACTAAATCTTTCTCTCATAAGTTACTACAAACTTCTGATATAGCAATAGTATCATTAAAGTTGATTTAGTCTTTCAGGAAGAAATAAATGGATGTTCATTATAGCAAAGGTATATTTGGGCTCTTTGCAAGTTATTCTTCCCCAAGTAATTGAATAATAACTCTTCAAAGTGATCTTTGTAATGTAATGAATTCTAAAAGAGGTATTAGCTTAATGACTTTCCCTTCCATGTAACATATCGAATCTTCTGAGGTATCAGTACTGAATAGTGATTTCCAGAGATCAGAATTCCATTAAAATCCCAATTAAACCCATGCAGACTTCATAGAATTGCTTTCTTCCTTTGTAAATTAATCCTTTGTTACTAGTTGAAACCCCATTTGCTATTGTTTTCTCTTATTAAACAATAATAGTTTACTTTTTAATAGCCTGATGAATTGCCAACATTTGTTTTTCTAGTTTTATGTATTATGTTTCCAGGAAAATATATATATAAAATGTTGAGGTCCTAACCTTAAGTACCTCAGAGTGCCTCATTTGAAAATAAGGTCTATGCAGCTATAGTGAAGTTAAGGTGGGGTCTTTAGAGGTTATCTAATCTGATATGATTAGTACCCTGGCTTAAAAGGGGGGTGGTATTTGGGTGCAAACACGTGTGCACAGACAGAAGGTAATATGAAGAGTCACAGAGAGAACATGTGAAGATAGAGAATTTGAGTGATAGATCTAGGTTAAGCACGCCAAAGATGGAAACCGAGCCACCAGAAGCTAAGAGGAAATAGGAAAGGATTCTCCTACAGGTTTTAAAGAGAGACTATTCCTATCCATGCCTTGATTTTAGATTTCTGCCTCTAATATACTGCTGCTATTTTAAGCCAGTCAGCTTGTGGCACTTGATACGGCAGCCTTAGGAAACTAATACATTAATTAGTCATGTTGAGATTTCTGTCAACTGAAAGATTGTCTCTGGATAGCTCTCTTAGTAAAGGCAACATCTCCACAAATTCTTTTTCTTCTGGAGGTGAATCTAAACATAACACCCCATGGGGAGCTATCATCTCATCTCCTTTTGCCTTTCTGACATTTTCCCCACAAAGATCCATGCAAGAAAATTGCCAGGAAATTATCAGGAAACAAACAAAACTGGGTTATCTAAGGTAAACTTAAAGTCATTTTAAGAAGACACACATTTAATTTTCCAGTGGTTCTTGAGGAACATTTTGCATAATGTATTAAATAGATAGTACAATGGTTGTGAAGAGGAAATGTACTCAATCTCAAAGAAATGTTTATAGTAACAAAAAGAATAGGATAAAGATGATTCATCTTAGCCTTATGTATGTTTTATATTTCACACAGATAGTACTAATGTGTTGTTGTATAATTAAAAAGAAATTCAAGGAGAGCTAGTGGGTCTATCCACTTTGTTGATAATTATAATTTTTCACATATAGATGACGATCAATCCAAGAGAGCATGCTATTAGCAGAGTGGTCACATAAAATTATCTGTTAATTGAAGAAGGGAGAAGAATGCAAAATGTTCTGCAAGGGCTTTTAGATATCTTTATTTATTTAAGATAATGGCAAAACTATGTGAATTATTTTCCTGCAAGTAAAATATGTCAATTTTGAGCTATTGAGTCTTTGTCTCAACTGAGAGGTAGGTGAGTTGCACATACCACCAATTTCCCTGTTGCTTTTTCTCCATACTGGCCCCACAGCAATATTGGAAGATGCATAAGTAGGTTAGGTGAGAGAAACCTGCCTCCATGAAGGAGACCCAGTATTGTATTTAAAATACAGTGCATTTCCATGGAGTCCTTGCAGCCCACAGCCCTCACCATGGATGATGGACCAATGTTGCTTGTCCCATATGATGAGAATGGCAGCCAGATTCACAACAGCTTCCTGGGCAACCAGAGCTTATGCTGCATCCTGAACAAAACCAAAAAGTTCATTTTGGGGGAGCTCTTGGCATCTGGCTGTGAGGTGGGAAGAAGGGTGGATTATATGCTAAATTTATTGAAAGAAAAATATCTCCCTTCCGACTCGCCTCCTCTTTATCTCTGCCCCTTTCGTCCTCTTTCTGATTGTAGAATAAGGAGTGAAGTCTTCACTTAGGCAACTCAAGAAGGTAAACAGGAAAAGGGAACCAGAACCAGGACTGTACTGGATCCCCGATGCACTGAGGACCAGGCAGCTGGTGGAAACTGTACTGAGGTTAACAGTGCCGGAGCACCTGGGGTGACAGATGAGGTAAAGAGAAAGCACAAGTGTGCTGGGCATAACTGAAGAAAGTGGTTGGCATCCAGTCAGAGCTGAGGGTTCTGACCAATAAGCAGAGTCCAAGGTGGAGCGATCTCTGGGCAGGAGCTGTTTGTCATTGCCCAGGTGGCCATTTATAGGAGATTAGAGTTCTAGGCTCCAAACTAGGATTCTGGAACACAGCTCCTGCCTATGGGGAAGAATTGCTACAGTTCAGAGAAAAGGCAGTGACAAAAACATGAGGAGAGGAACTAGGTATGAAACACATTCCTGAGAATAAGTTTTATGGTGCAGGAAGAGTCACAAATCGGAGAACAGCACAGACGACCTCTTCTTTCTGAATCTGCGTTTGCTCCGCAGCAGGGCAATCTGGGAGAGGTGAGCTCCCGGGTAGGAGCTGTGGGCAGTGAGAATCTCACTACATAAAGATGGAAAGGCTGAAGTGGTATGAGTATCTCAGCCACGACTGGCTCAGCGCTGAAACTGGGATGAGTTGGACTTTTAGAAAGATGGACCTAATGCCAGAATTAGGGAAAGAGAAACACTGGCAATATTGTTAGTTTGGCAAGTGATACCACAGTTGAATGATTTCTCCCAAGTGTGGAATTTTAAAAACATTAAATATGGTTTTAATGCTGAGTCTTTTTCCATGTTATGGCATTCATAAAACTTACCAGGATAAAATGTCTTGTGCATTATAGAGTCGGGGTTTTGTTTCACCCATCCTTTGTGGTATAAAGTTCTTGATTTACAGTACGCTATTGGCCACGTTTCCACATTTTACTCTCTCAGGAATCCCCTCTTCTAAATCACTGATATTTGGCAGTATCTTTTGTGTGAGCCTCCCACAGAGATATCCAAATGACTCTCTTATAACATCACCCTTACTCTAGACAGCCTTCACATTGCTTTGAAGTTGCAATACTAAACAAGGATGGGATGTTGTGTTACCATTCTTTCAAAAAGGATTTTGGCCTAGTAAAAGCTTGTTTAAAACAGGAATGAAAATAACATCTCTTTTGCTCGAATTGTGCCCATACCAAACAGAATTTTATTCGTTTTTTTTCAATTATCCATACGACTCTTTTTGACAAAAATGACAAACTGTACACATATAAAAAACTTTGTATGTCAGTGTTGTTGGAAACCATGTCCATCTGTGATTGTCTGTCTTCTTCCCAGCATGCACAAGAGGCCACCAAGTTAGTCCTGTGGTCCCCCTCCGTCTCTAACACTGTGTGGATGCACAGAGTTCTCGCCATCACTCACCCACACTTGTCCCTTCTCACTAGTTTCCCTGCTTTTTCTGATTCTTACCTCTGAGTTCACACGAGGGCAGTGTACCTTTCCTTTTTCATTTCATTGGTGTATGCTTGCGATACGTAATATTTACATTTATTTCGGAGAAATTTATATATATGATCTTGATCATTTTATCCCCTCTTCTCCTTCTCTAACACTTATCTCCCTATTTCCCATCTGCTTCTCTGTTTCCAACCACCTCTCCTTTATTTTACTCTTTGTATTTTACATTTTTCATAGCATGAAAAATTTAGCTTTCTGTGTCTGATTTGTTTCTCTTAACATACGGTCTCATGACCATTGATTGTTCTGAAAATGACATGAATTCATTATTTATGGCTGAATGAAATGCCACTAAGTATGCATACCACATTTTCTTTTCCATTCTTCTGTGGATGAGAACCTAAGCTTTTTCCTGAACTTAGCATGGTTACTTTTTAAAATGTGTATGTGACAATCCTTATTTCCTGTTTTACGTATTCAGTGCATGGAAGAGCAAAGCTACTTGTGCTCCCACGACAATTGATACACATCTACACATCTCTCTTCTAGCATGTATCATATTTAATTTCAGACATCCTCTTCCTTCATCAACCACCCTCTGAAGATTATATAAAATGCTTAATAATATTTGAATGTTTAATACTTACAAGATGTTTACTTCCTGCTAGGTAGTCAACATGTATTAATCAAATTAATTAATTAACATTAACTCCACGATTTGGTAACACTGGCCCTTTACCTTATTCTCATTCGTGTTTAATGAAATCGTGGAGGATTTTTACAGTCGCAGCGTTCAGAAGTTTTCATGATCACTCATCAAGAGCAGCAATCTTAGCAATCCAGAAGTTGCTAGCACACGTACAAGCAGAGATACAGTCATACAGAAAACCGTTCTCCATAAGCTCAAAGCAAAGTCAAACAGATGATAATAGGTTTTCACTAAAAGATGCCAAACTTGCCACAGTATTTCTGGAACCACTTATATTCTTCACTGAACTGTGTCAAACTTTCACGTTGTTTACTTTTAAATAACCTTGAATTGGCCATGTCCATGGTAACCAGTGCTATGTACAAAGGGTAAGAAAATGCTACTCATTCTCTGCCTGAATTTCAGGAACCACTTTTCAGCATTGTTAAGTGCCTAATGTTACTGGATTTTTCCTTTTAAAGGGACTAAAATATGGATATTATTTCTTACAAAACAGAAAACCACAGAGAAGAGATTTCACATTTGCATTGGATAATCTATACCCTGAAACCACTAGCAAGTATTAATGTCTCATTTGTTAAAAATACCTTTATCTGACTTTCTATGGTAGATTTAGCCAAATCCCACTTAACAGAACTATGTTCTAGAAACAAAAGGTAAAGTGGCCTTGGTTAAAACAAGATGTAGAGGTTCTTTTCATAGGCTATTACATGTCCTTGCTAGCTAGATTAATAAAGGCTGCTAAAGTGAAGTGTGTACACAAACACACACACAAGCATGGTTTTAATAATTTATTACAGCAGCCTGTGATTTCTCATACACTAGCCAATATTTAAAAAAGTAAACAGTCTGTTATAGGATTGTTTGATTAGATCGATGCAACATAAATTATTAGTCATTCATCATAAAGAAAACATGGAAATTAATATTCCAAAATCTCTGGACCAGTCTGAAATTTTTAAAAAGTTCAAAGGTAATCAAGAAATGGATCTATTAGAATTTGGAATTTCTTTAGAAATGTACACTGCGCTTGGTTTTACTAATACTTCAAATGAACTGTTTTGGGGGAAAGGAGGGTTGGATTTATGTTCTTCATTTTGGGTAGCTTGGAAAGGCCAGAAATGCTAGATTCCTTTTCAGAGATTGTCATTTTTTAAAGACTGAATGGAATTTTTTGCTGGCCTCATTTTAAAAACTGTTGAAATGTGTTCCGATTATCAATATAGAATTTAACACATGGAGTTTTTGTTTTAAATTAGAAAGATAACTTTAAAATGCCATCAAACTGAAGTCTTCCCATGGAGGCTAATTTGGTCGATAAAGAGAATACTTGCCATGATACTTACATTCCTTGATTAATTTATAGTTTTTGAAAAATATGGAGAGACTGATGGAGAACTACAAATGGAGAGACAGATTTTAAAGTGAAAAATTCAACCTCATTAAACAAGGGGAAAGTCAGTATGCTGTCACCTTGCCCATTCTGCTTTCCGTCCTTTATTCCTTCCTTCTTCCTTTCTTCTTCCTTCTTTTCCTCTCTCTCCCTCCCTCCCTGCTTCTTTCCTTCCTTTCTTCCTAACAAGGAAAGGTACAGCAGAAAAACAATTCGACTCTAACAGTTAGCTTGTGTTCTGCCTTTGGAGACATTGTGTGTTCTCCGCTCCTCCCGCCCTTGTCCTAGAACCAGCTTTGTAGTGGGTTTGGAATTTCTACCAGCCACTCGAGTGGTGGGAAATCTGCACTCTTTTCAGTGATCCAGTGAAATCAGTATTGCTTGTGTAATAGAGTGAAAGAGTTGGGGAAATTATCACATAATATATTGCAATTTGACCATGAAAATAAAGGAAACGTTACTGAACAATCCATTGGTTTCATGCCCAAAGATCATTTTTAATCATACAAGAACAGTTTTGTGTTTAAAATAGTAGTGAAGTGGGAGGAGAGTGTTGCTATCCTTGACATTACAAGCCAGTGTATTATCAGTTTTTCTAGTTTTATTCATATCAAGTGTTTTTCTTCATCATCTATTTTGACATAGTCCGATGTTATGCATCATCTGACTTTTATGAGGCACACAAGAGACCTTGATGATTCCCATCAGAGATGAACCTTAAGAAGAGAGGTCATTATCCCACCTGAAAATATCACCTTCAAAATTGTACTTTGCCACAAATGAGATATGGGTTCCAGACTTATATAAAGAAGGCCAGTATGTACCGAACTAGAAAGAGGCCCCACAGAACTATTGCCTTGTGTTTATCGTTAGACTTTTCAAAGAAGATGCACAATGCTCAGAACGTGCGGGTAGCTCTGCTGTCAGCAAGTGTTCACGATGTTCTAGAATGGGCACCACCCATGCAGAAGGCACAGTGCGGTGCCACACACTGTCAGTTTCTACAATCCCACCTCCCTAATACCAATTGTGTCTTTCTTCTCTTCTTTGCAACACCTCTCCTGCTCCCTGCCCTCATTTCTGATCTGCTAGACTTTCACTAGACAGCGTGATGAAGTGGAGAGAGAGCTTGATTTACCAGCAAAACACATAGGTCTGACTTCCGGCTCCATTTAATCCTAGCTGTGTGATCTTGGAAAAGTAATTAGTGAAACCTCCAAAATGCATCAGAGGCTTTAATTCATGTTTTCCTATTGAATCCTCACATCGTTGCACGAGGCAGGCTTTTTTTCAGATTGACCACCAATGATGATCTGAGAAATTCTCTGCAATTTCACAAAGCTAGTTAGCTAGCCAAAGTCAAACTCTGAACCTTATCCCTTCAAGGTTTTACAGTTCTTTACATACTACAATGCTTCATACTTTTCAGACTTCTTCTCAAGTTGGAGCCATAATATCCTCATGTGCAGATTTGTGTTGATGCTGCAATTTCCTACGCAATGGAAATACTTACATATTAAATAATAAGTAAGAGGACACTTCCTTCAATCCTCCTAAAGTTCTTTTTTTCCTCTTGCCTATTGGCTTATCCAATCCATTTTAAATTGCAATCTTTTCCTCAAAGGTCTTTAAGTGGCTTCCACTGACTAAAAGTCATATTTATGCTGTTTTATCTGGCATTCAAGGTCCCCAACAATGTGGTAAAAATTACTCCACACAAAGGAGGATGGTGTGCAGAGGAGAGGAGTACTAGAAAGAAAGAAGGGGAAAAGCAGAAAGGCAACAGGGGAAAGAGAGGGGAAAGGGAAAATATGGAAAATGATGACTGAACCTGCTGTAAATAGGGAGGGAGGGAGCAGAGGGGAGGGGCGGGGGAGAAGGGGAGAACCAAGATGCACCATGTATAGGTACAGAATAAAAGTAATGAATGTGACCATTGTATGTAGAATGTACCAATACATGTTCTTGGTTTAAAATTTAAAAATAAAAAAAAAAATTACTCCACACTACTCATCTCAAAAGACTACCAGTTCTCCTTGCCTTTGCTTATTCTACTGTTACTCTCAGTCCCATCACTGAACTCATATATATACTTCAGAGCTTCTTCGCCCTGCCCATGGAATCTACCAATACTTTATCAAAAGGGCTTCCACTAACTTCTCCCCATTCTGAGTTTCTCTGTCTCTCTTTTGTTGCTTATTCTTCTCTTTCGTGTCTTAATTCCCATTGGTGTTTTATATCTTCTAAGTAGTTTGAGGTGTTTGAGGGCTGTATCTTCTCTGGATTCCTTTTTATAATATAGTTTTTTCAGTCTAAAAGAATAGATGGCCAAAACTAAAAATCTCAAGTTGATCGAATTTCTATACATTCTTAATTAATTGCTATATGGTGAATAGTAAGAACATAGTGCAATATTTTCTATGCTATATTAAAAATCCCATTACATAAAGTGTATAAATATGTCTTTAAATAGATAGCTAACAGATCTTTTGCTCATGTTCTGATAAGGAAACTGAAAAGTCAATGTCGATATGGTGTATTTGGTAAAAATCTGTTTTCCCACCCTTACTCTGGGTGCTGACCTGTATCCTTTGGTTCGCTGTTGCCTTATATGGCACAGATGTCTTTTATATAGCCCAGAAACTTTTTTTCTAATTTATAGTCCAAAAGAAAAAAATCCTGAAACGTCAATCTGTGTATTTAAGAAAACCCTAGCAGTAAAGCCAGTCTCAAGCCTAGGATATTTCCTGGAAAGTTTTTAGAATGTTCTCTCTGACCACACTAAGTGCAGGAGACACCAGAGATTTACCCAACTGACTGAGTGTCTTAGCTGCACATTAAAGGAAGAAGAGAAAAGAAACTCAGTTATTAATTTTTTAATGTTCAGATCTTCACAGACATTTATTGAGTGGCCCTAGCAGGTCTCTGGGCATTCTGCAAGAAAAAGTAACATCATTAAGTTTCAGTCCCTTGAGATTAGAAGCAGGCCGTTGTAATGATTATGTTTTTCAAAAGCTGTGTATGATCTTTTTTTACCTTTTAAAAAAACTTAAAATCAATTACCCCAAATCGTAGGATAGTCACACATAGAATTATATACTAATTGCTAAGAGTGCATTTTACTTTTGATGGGATGGAAGAAGACAAGACATGAGAAAGGGCAAATTAGGATATGGTGGCGTGGCTGTTGACCATATTCTACAGTACTGAGAACAAGGGAGGATATTCCCAATGTTTGAAAAGCCGTACAAATAAAGTAGTCAAACCGAGACACTCATTCCTTTGCGATGATGCAGTGGAAAAATGGACACACTTTCTAAAGGGTTATATGGATTCATTGATGACACTATTGAAACTGATTGCTAAAAGAAGATGGTTCAGAACCCAGCTGGATCATTGGGTGTGATATCTGTACATAGCTTTAATGAATGCTAATAATGCCAGGCACTGTCATTTATTCTCACAGTGAATTTTGGAGGTAAATATTATTATCTCCATTTTTACAGTGAAGGAAACTGGCACAGAGAGGTTATGACTCTCCCAAGGCAACTTCTCTCGTAGTTAACAGAGCCAGGATTAAAATTAGACAGTCTTCTCTTGATTCAAGGTTTATACTGATGACTGTATTTCCATCAGGATGCTAGAAGTAGCTAGACAGACCATGTGTCTGAGCCTCAAGGCAAGATTTATGTATCCAAAGCCATCGTGTTCTCCTTGAAGAAGGGAGAAAACAGACCAAACTTTGAAAATTGGTAGTAAGGCCAGTTTTCTCTATACTTTCCACATTTTGTACAACAGTGGATATATTTAATTTCACAGATAGAGAAACAAAATGTTTATTTATTTCCTTATCCCAAGAGCTAAGAGAGCTGAGTGAAAATTTGTGTCCTCCTTTCTATTTGAAATAGTATATGGGTCACATATTTTCAATATAGATATAATTCAAATTCTGAAATGTGGATTATAGGAGTGTTTTTAATGCCTGAAGAAATTAAAACCTTAAATAAAAGATGACTGTCTAAATAACCTATTCTGACTTTTATATGTGGCACCAATCCCCTTAAAATTGTACCATTAAAGCAGATAATGCTTGGATATTCTGGCACTGAAACTATAAGGTACTTTTCATGCACAAACACACACACACAGACACACACACTTGCACAAAAGCTAAGTTTGTCCCCTCCCAATGCTTCTCCTACAAAACAATACATTAAATCCTATTTACAAAAAAGGTGAATCAGGAGAAAATATTAGAAATGAGACCCTTCTAATCCACTACATCACTTAACGAAGTATTATCGTCAAAAAGCATTCATAAAGTATCATTATTGTCTGATACTATGTTTTAAGAGAAGTGCAGAGAGAGCAACAAATAGTTGATACATATTTTTCTGAGGATGTAGCTACTTCACCAGTGAGGGAGCAATACACAGGTCCACACATTGGTGAGTGGAAAGACAACACAGAGAGAAAATAGGCTTGGCAGAAACTGAGAATTCAATAACCTGTGTTGCGCCATTGTCTTTACTTTCTATTACTTCTTTACAATTTTAGTCTAGGAATTAAAAAGAAAACTATATTTTCAAATTCACATCAACCTTACTGCAACTCCCCTGTATGGATATCTCAGACTGAGTAAGAGGTGGCACCTATTCTGCACCAAGAACTTCCTCATTTCCCAAGGTCTTCATGGAATGAGATGGGTAAATTACTAAAGACAGAAACTAAATTTTGGGGTTTGAGGGTGCAAAAGCATTAACAGATCAAATGATAGGTATCTCCAGACTAGCTGTAAGGAATACATTTTTATATTTGCTAATAGGTGTTTATCCTCATGCACGTTGAAACATCTTTTACAATCCTCATTAAGTTCCAATGCACTCTACAACTATTATAGCCACAATCTATAATAGTTGCATGGGCATTATGAGGGAAATTAGAAGGAAGGATCCTGAAAATTCAGTTTTTTCCTCAGGTTCAGTAGTATTTATTCTCGAATTTCTCTGTAGAACTTGTGGTCACTCAGTGTGAACTGACCTGGACATGTAAACTATTTTTCACATCACAGTACAACTGGCCTCCTGGTGTAACGGATGCCAGATAGGTGCCCATAACCCTCTACATTTGACCCATATCTATCTCTCCATTTTCACATTCAAAGTTATAGAAGTCATGCAGAGTACATACAAAGAATATCAGCAATGCTAGCTCTGACTATTAAATATAACTCGACCACAAAGAAGCTACAGAGAATAGAAGATAGGAGAGATGACCCTGCCTGTTATATTAAACGTCTGTGGTGATCAGAAGATGAACATGACCCTAAACACCAGGACCAGTTTATTATGTCCTCTGCAGTATCCATCTATAAAAAGATGCATGATGCAAAGTAGCATTCTTCAGGAGAACACAGAGGAGAGAGATGAAGTCCAGCACAGGTTAAAAATACCAACTCAAGATTACCTTATTCTGTTGAGCTCATCTCCTATTCTCTTGTGTCCCTTCCCCGCCCCCCTCCCCTGAGCCCACTCACTGTGGTCATTTCTTTGAGAGGATGCTACTGAAATTTTCTCCAAACATTTAGCAGCACCTAGGCTGGATGTATTTTACGTTTCAGTGTATACAGACAATTTATAGGATCCTAGTTGTATTATACTTTCCTGAGATGAGCTATCATTGCTGATCTGTTCTGATTATAGAGTAATCACATTTGCTGCTTCTATTCTGAATGATTAGTGTTGGCTCTGTAACACAAACAGTGCTATGATCATCTCAAATCTACATTCATTATTAATCAAAAGTGGTCCTATGCTTGGATGACTCCATTCCAAAAGCATAAATAATCTATCAAGATTTGCCAAGGAGTGATTTTGCTTCCTGCATTGCTGGAGTTATTTATTTTTAAGATTTTTTAGAAGCATGCAATTTCTTTCATTTTAATAAAGACCATTTATTCTCCCTATGAGCTAACATTTTTAAAATAACTTTCCTTTATAGTTAAAAATGGTCCTAACATGGCTTGTCTTCTTCTTCTGTGCTGAGTATTATGTACAATTTATGTATCTAAATGACTGAAAAACAGGACAGAACCTCATCTGTGGGCAGACTGACCAAGAGCTGGTGTGGTGCCTGCGCTTAAGTATTCCGCTGAAATGACTGAGGAGCAGACATGAGATGGTCTCCATTATTATAATTGTCTTTCACTCATAAAATGAGGCTTTAATGTAAGTTAAAGCAAAGATCTTTCTTGGTAAAGTAAATTACAGTCTTAAAGACTGTAATTTGGAAGGACAGGCTGCATCCATATGGTAGGCACTGCTGTGGTTTCTGACAACCACAAGTTGCTCCCAGACTGACTTTCCTTTTCCAGGAAATGACTGTCTGCTGTTCTCTGCAAATGACTTTTTCAGCTAACAATTTATAGGCAAATAATAATGAGGGATTCAGAGCCTCTTTTGGCACCCTGGAGTCATGTATTATTTGAAAGAAGAACCTCTAAGAAGGTGTTCTTACTGTGAAGAGGGCGAAATAAGGGGCGAAAAAGGAAATTACAACATGTACATAATTTTAAGATAAAATAGAAGATGAATAAAACCAACTACTTTTCAGTTATCTTTGGAAATAGCACCTGAAATGAAACTTCTGTTCCATAAGCCATTTGGAAAATTGTCTGTTTTGTTAAATTCACCGTATGTTTCTTATAAAAAATACTTAAAAGTAATTTGCAATTCCAAATTACCCAAGCTCTCTTGAAATGTAAGTGAGAATCAGCAGTCCATTAATAGTGAGAATAGTAATTATAAGGAAAAGAACCTGTGATTTAGAAAAGCAAAATAACATTTCTGTCTAAAAAACAAGTTAATATACACATGCCACTGTATACATACATATATAATATATAGTGAAATAAACAACAGTGTTGAATAAGATATGTTTTAAAATACATAAAGCAATTGCTAGATTGTAAAATCCTTTTTGTAATAGCTCTAGTATTACAAATGCACATTATTCTAGCATTTTGAGAAATCCTATTCAAACAACACCCACCAACCTTCCACCCCTATCATTACTGAGACAACTTTTGTATTTGTTGAGAATAAATATAACAATTCCTGCCACTTCTCATTAAAACAAGAACAACTCCATCAGAACAATTGGAACAGGAAACAATTATCATGATCATACTATACACTTCCCGATACATCAGGTATGTGGATATTTGTTTTCTTGTATAGGCCATTGGTCTCTATGTAGAGTGCTTATCTCTCCTTGGTGATTAAAAGTATTAATATAGTCACTTGTAAGCCAACTTTTTTTTTTAAATTGGACCCAGGACTTTACACTGATGTAGTCCTTAAAAAGCAAAAAACAAATAAAAACAAAAAATAAACCCAAACTTTTAAAAATGTTGTGACAAGACCTTGCTAAGTTGCTAAATGGCCCAGGCTAGACTTGAACTTGGCATCCTTCAGGGTGTAGGATTACAGGAGTAAGCCACCATGCCCGGCTTGTAAGTGAACTAGTTAGAGTTAGAATTCTCTTGTCTTTTAAGTTTGAAACTCAGACATAGAGGATTTTCCCCCAGGCTGAGTCTCAGCTGCAGTCCATGGTAGGAAATTAATGGGAAAGGCTGTTCCCTTCTTGTCTTCAAGTTCCCTTGCCTGTGACCCACCCCCATGACTGACAGCTCACAGGCCCTGCTGCTGCCTTGGCTACTTCGGGCCTCATGTGGCTACTTAACCCGTTATGCAGAGAGTGAGGGACTGTTAAGCTGCAGCGATGCCCATGCCTGTGTCCTCACATGTGCTGTCTATTCTAGTGCCCACTGAGCAAAAGGGAAATTTCTCTATGATTCGCTCTTTCAAGGCAAACAAGGTAGAAGCAAAGTATTTCTCCCTTTCACTCTCACATCCATAGTTATTCGATTGTTCATTACCTCAGATCTGAGGAGGCGGACGGCACAGGCCTGTCCTCCACCTCCACATACACACACATCCAGCATCAAGCTCCCGCTACAACTTTCCCCCCACATCTCAAAAGACATTTACTTATTTGAAAGATGAAGTTAAACTTTAAATCTTTTCTGGATTCTTCCTTTATATTTTATAAATTTCTTTTATAAGCATTAGTTTCTGATTTAGGTTCCATTCGTTTTTTCAATTTGCACTTCTTGGAAATGATAAAGGCTCCCATCCATGCGCTCACATGAGTAAGATAATAAGTGAAAATGAAGGGAGAAAGCAGATACTGGCCCGCATCACACCATTTTGAATCCAGTATAGCAGCTCCCTGTGAGGGGCGCCAGCCTCCTTTTTTCTAGTTGTTCCAGAAACAGTGCTCCCCAAGGACAGGTAGATAAGGAATCAGACACCAAGTCGCTGGTAGTTAATGAACACGTAAAACTTATTTCCCTAAATGGACAGAGACTTCTGAAAATCCTTTTGTAACAGGATTTAACTACAAACCCGAGGACTTTCGCACAGGACGGCCCAGCCCCAGACTTTGCGGGGCTGCTGGGGTATGTGCTGAGCTGTGGTTCCAAACGCTGCTAAGATGGGACGCCCAGAGTTGAGCCCCTGGCTGCATCATAGGTCCTGGAAAAGGTTCAAGTAGCTGCGCTTAGTCTCTGGAGAGGTCTCGAGCCTTAGGACTTCCTCCAGCTAGAAGACAGGAAAGAGGATGAGAGGAGTCGACTCTGTCTTCATCTCAGTCACCTGACTGACATCATTTTCACAGATCAAAAAACAGCTCTCAGGGTGTCGGTGTCTTGAGAGCTACTCAGCATTCACACACACTTTTCAATTCCACTTAAACATACAGCTTGAAATGAAACTTGTTTCCACCTAACCTTGCGTTTGATCCATTTATCATCTCCCCAAAAAGGGGAAAAATCTAAAATCCTGTACACCACTGTATTCATCTTAAAGTAATGCTCCTTTCTCTTCCAGGAAAACCACAATCTCCCTTTAATATCTGCCATTTATTATTAGATTCACAATTACACATATTCCTTATATTAAACGATTGGGAAGAAAGGAGATGAAACGATTAGTGAATATAAACTGTACAAATATCCTAATAAAGCAAGGAAAATACATACATACCTATTTTAACTTCACTTTTGTGTTGGAGTACAAGGTTGTAGTTGACAATCATTGCTTTTTTAAAGTATCTATTTCATATTTTCTTTTCCTTTTTCTAGCTGCACAGATGGACATAACTCTGTTTTTATTTTTATTTTTTCTCCTTTTATTTACCCCAGTACTAGGGATTGATTCCAGGGCCCTCACACTGAGATAGATCTCCAGCCCCATTTTTCTGTAGTTTTTATTTTGAGACAGGGTTTCAGTAAGTTGGTAAGTTGCCCAGGCTAAACTCCAACTTGCAATCTTCTTGCCTCAGCCTCCTGGAGTGCTGGGATCAAAAGTGCACACCACCATACACAGTGGATATAGTTCTTTACAATGTAAACTCTCATTCATCAAGGAACTTAGTTCCTAGGGCATTTTTTGTTGTTGTTTTTATAGTCTTCTCTGGACTTTTACTACTGAGTATAGAAGTACTAAAGGGCCCTCTAAAAATCTCTAAGTTTCTAGGGCTAGATTTCACTGCGATTGTGAAGCATAAATCCTATTTCTCCTTGATACAGAATCAAGATGTTCAGCTAATATAATAAACTCCTTCTTTGCCTCTTGGTAAAGAAGAATATGAAGGTCCACATGCCTAGATGGCAGTCTTAACATTCATTTCAATGGAAGCAAAATTATTTTTCCTCATGAAAGCTTCTCTCTAACATTTCTAAATCAACAGAATACAACTTGGAGGACTAGCCATGGAGATTCTGTGAAAGATCCATTAAAATAGTAATAAATCTTGCATTCACGACCCATGATTTCTGGCTAGGAAAGAAATATTTCCATATACTGTAGCTAATTGAGAGCACACGCTTCATCTTTAGGAAATGACTCCATCCTCAAA
This sequence comes from Hystrix cristata, assembly GCA_004026905.1. Classification (NCBI taxonomy): domain Eukaryota; kingdom Metazoa; phylum Chordata; class Mammalia; order Rodentia; family Hystricidae; genus Hystrix; species Hystrix cristata. Next base: position 9,103 of record PVJO010011550.1, on the reverse strand, counting down.
GATATTATTACTAGCTGACTTCATTACTGTCTCTTTAGTGGGTAATTCCACCATGTCCTCAGACCACCCGCTGCTGCAGGGTAAGCAGCAAGACAGTGAACCCCTGCTCAAAAGGGCAGGATACCCTGGCAGTAAATCATGTTTCTAAAAGCCTTTGAATTGTTGTAAAACTCATATGGAAAGGTGCAGGCCTAAGAACGGCTAAAACAATTTTGAAACATAAAAGAACGAAGAGGAAGGGACCACTCTCCTCAGTATTAAGGACAATTATACAGGCATAGTAATCAAAAGAGTATGGTATTTGTAGGGGAAGAGAGGCAAAGGTAAACGGAACACAGTAGAGGATATAGAAATAGATCGTCCCTGGCATGGTCAGCTGACTTTTGGCAAGAATGTAAAAGCAATTCACTGCAAGAAGACCACATTTTTCAGAAGTGGTGCTGAAGAAATTGGACATCCAGAGCAAGACCTAAACTTTACACCTTGTACAAAGCAAATTAACTCAAAGGATCCTAGGAAAAATGTAAATAGAAAAAATAATTTTTTTAGAAAAACATCTTTAGTCTATGAGAAACGAAAACATATCAAAAAAAACTTGTATAGGAACACACCAAATTCCAAATTTGAAGCTCTCCAAATGTTTTCCCATGGGTAAACAAACCAGTACACCATGGAATATTATTCAGCAGTAAAAGAGAATAAACCATACATATGCACTTACTTGGATGAATTGCCAAGGAATTATGCTAAATGAAAGAAGTCAGCATAAAGTTACATGGTAGATGATTTACTTACCTAACATTCAATCTGAAATAAAATTACAGTAATGGAGAATAGATTAGGAGTTGCCAGGATTAATGTTATATCTTGACTGTTCCAAATGCTGGTAATGATATACTGATGGCAAGAACATTATGAGCAGAAAGAGAAAATATTATTTCCAGGGAAATAGAGTAAATATCTATTTCTAGGAAGCCAAATTGCTATTTTCTTCATGCCATGAGGGAGGGACACTGTGCAATTGACTTGTACTAGTTGGTTGGAAGGTTGTCTGGAGGAATGGAACCACGGTGGAGGCTCAGGACTGAATCCTGCTCTTGGAAGGTCAGGCATTCTGCAGGGCCGTGAACCAGATTAACCTCGGTGAAGGGAAACTCCTATCATCAAGGCTGTGAGTAATCGCTGAGGCACTATGAAAATCTTTTGATTTTATTTATAAGGAAGCATTGTGACTTTTGAGCAAGCACTGGCTGTCATCCATGGAGCGGGTCCTCTCATCCACTCGACTATTGAGAACCTTCTCCATAACGGGTACCCTTTGCTACTCTGTTTCTGTTAGTATTTAACATATTTCTTAACCTTCTGTGTGTCATTTATTCTCGTCAAAAGAAAGTATTCAGATCATCCAGTTGAAAACTTCTTTATTATTATCTTGTGTATATCCAATCTGATATTTCAATTGTAATAAGAAGATTTAACTTGTTCCTATTACAGTGAAGTATCAACGGGAAATAAACTAAGTAAATATAATGACAATGAACATGATAACATGGTTCGCAAACCAACTTTGTAAAATCTTTGTAGGGGTCTATAAATTCTAGCAAAAAAGATTCCAGAAATTATTAACTACAACACCTCTAAATAGAATGCTACTGAAAAATGCTAGAGAATAGATTAGTTAGTTTTGAACACAAAATATTTGCAATATTGTTTATATAATGTATTGCATGTATGAAGTAAAAAGTACTATAAAAATAAATATGACTTTACAGTTGAGTTTTCTTTAGGTTTCCCAATACACCTTCATTTTCTTCATCAAACAATAGGTTACAAAATCCAAAGAGCAATAGCACCAAAGTCATTATATGAATAAGAAAGCTGAAGTACAGTCAGCAGTTGGATATCCATGCCTGAGGGTCAGGTGTGAGATCAGACTGAAAACTAATAAAGGAAATAGCATTAACACATGAACCTGAAAGAGATCCAAAGGAATGAATGTAGTATGAAAAACTAAGTTAAGAAATGAAACCCCAGGGAACAGCAAAATGTAGATATCAAGTTTCCAAGAAAAGAAACAACAAGCAAAGAAGGTGCAGAAGCCGCAAAGATAATAAACTAGTGTTCCAGAAGTCTTGTGTGGAAAGCAATTCAAGGGAAGAGCAAGTATGTCAAGTGCTAAAATGAGCCCTGATTCTCCAGAGATAGAAGAACGGGGAAAAAGGGGAAGGGAAGGCAACACAAAATTAATTAAGATGTCTTGTGCACATGCACCAACTATCCACAAAGAATGTACTCATTGTACATCACAAACATGTACTAATAAAAATGATTAAATAAATGAAAAATAAAACGAGGTTGGAGAATTAAGTGGTGGACCTAACAACGCAGAAGCCATTAGTGACCTAGAAAAAGACTCGTTTTCCCTGTAGCAAACATCTTCTCAAGGGGCACAAACAGAATACCAAGAGTGCCTGCTCCAAGAGAGCCAACCAACTTCAGACTGTGACGAATAATGAAAATGACTACTCTGGTCGGAGCATTTCCTCTCTTAGTCACTCCGTTAGACATTTAGAAAACATTAACTTTGTTGACAGAAGTTAATGCCCATCAGTTTAGTTTGTGAAAGAAAATTACTTGCTGGCTTGACTATGACACAGTTGAGGTTCAGAGAAATTAAATGATCGGTCCACATCATTCAGTTAATAAATAGGAAAGCCAAATTTCAACTTTGTTTTTTTACTGATCTCAAAGTTTATACATTGTTTTATTCCACAATTACATACTTATAGAGACATGCATCTAGTCATATGTATGTTTCACTGTAACAAGAAAAAAAAGAGGGAAATTTGTATGCAAATTTTAATAGCAGAACAGCTAAAACCAGCAGAAAAGCTTGTCTCCAAACCAATGAGTGTTGTGTGCTGTCAAAAGAACGTGAACACTTGAAAGGAAAAGTGGTTAGGTTTACAAGTAGCCTGGGGGCTCCTCTGTGCACCATCAGGAGAGATTTCCCAGCTAACTACGGGAAGGCAACCTTGTCCCTATAAATGTACACAAAATATCCCAAACTTCCCCGATTATTAAGGATAACAGATGTTTCTGTGATCACAGTCAGAAGGCAGCTCTTATTAATGAATCAATTTGTGCTTTTCAACCGGATACCCAGGGGTGGAAATGGGTTCACTGCGATTTAAAAATTTCTCTCTGTATCTATGTCTCTGTGTCTCTTTATGTATAATACTCTGTTCTCTCTATATATTTATTTAGATTATTATGTATTTTATTCTCACAATATATATATTTTGAAAATTTTGTGTTTTCTCTCTCTATATATAGAATGCCCTCTCTCTATATATATAGAATGCTCTCTCTCTCTCTCTGTCTCTGTCTCTCTCTCTCCTCTCTTCTCTCTCTCTCTCTGAAAGCAACCCCTAGTATGAGACACAGAGAGAAAGAGAGGGAGATTCTATTGTACCTTTACTGAGAATCTTGTAGGTGTGAACACATTAGTATTAATCATTTTCTCATTCTAATCTTGTTACTGATTCATGGAATTTTAGTGTTTTTTGCAGTTTTTGGCAGTCATTTTCTGTAAAAATGTTACTACTTAGTACAAACATGACCTCGTACAGGAACAAGTCAAACTAATAAAAATTCTGTTCAAAGCCTCTTATTCCATCTGCTCATTCTGCAGTGTTAACATGCATATTGATGATATGGATATGACTTACTGCTCTTTCTTTTCATTATTCCTGTAAGACTGTTTTTAATTTATTATTTATATGAGTTGTTTCCAGTAAACAATCTGTTCATGCCTATTATCCATACAAAACCAAAGAAGATATGAAATAAAAATACAAACTTTAGAAAATCATAATAAACCACATCAAAATTTCATGGTAAATATTCGAAAAGAATGTTCATTCTGAGTTTTTATTCAAAATAATTTAATAATATTAAAAACTAGAGGAAGTAGATTAAGATTACAATTATGGATGTGATAGCGGAAAACAAGAGAATTATTATACCTTTTTTGTGATAAACTCTTCTTTTATTTCTAATTCTTATTTTAACAACAAAATCGACAACGATCCAGGTTTCATGCTAGTGTTGCTTTGGTACTTCTAGGTAATTCTAGGAACCTTTTTTTTTAAAAAAAAAACAAGTACGTGAGAATGGGCTTATTATTTCCCTTTAATGCTAGTGATTATTGAAGCACTCTTTTTTTCTAGTTATTACTGTGTAACCCATTATTTACATGCTGAACAGTTCTTTAAGTAGTAAGGGATCTAACATAAAGAAAAAAATATAGCAAGGAAGTCAAAGAAAAAAGAACTGTTCCAAGGAGAACTACTATACCTTTTATTGCCCAGTGTATGCTGAGAATCTTGATAGGTACTTTACTCATTTATTTAGCAGACATTCATTTGGCTTCAATTATGGACCATACACTAGTGTAGGCACTTGGAATGTACAGAGAAAAAAGAAAAAGGATGGAAAAATTCCATAGGTATTTCATCCTGAAAACAACATATGTCTCCAGTTTTCATATCTCTACTTTCTAAATGAGAAAACTAGAGTATAGAGAAGCCAACTCATTCAAGTTTGCAAGTTTAATGAGGGAGCATACTGAAACCTGAAGCTACATATTTCCAAAATGCTTTTGTATGTGACTATGTGTGTGACTATGTGCTCTTCATTATTACCAACTGCCTAGGGTACAAATATTTATAGATCTTTGTTACTGCTGAAAACCAGCCACAAATTTAACACAATACCAGCAAAAATGGTGTTCGATTTTTTGCTCTGAAATAAGACAAACTATTATAAAATTCAAATGGAAAAGAAACCAAGTAGGAATAACCAGAACATCCCTAAATACATGGTATAATGAAGGCCATACCAGACCCAAAAGCATCGTAACCTTTTTGCAGTTAAAACAGTGTGGTGTTTGTGATTTAAATGATTAATGAAAAAGGAGAGAAAAATAAAAGAGACTTATGCAATTGTTTGTAGAGCTAGTATATAAAATTCATTAATCGTTTTGGGAGACATAATTCACATAACAAAAGTTGACTCATTTAAAGTATACAATAGAATGATTTATGATATAGTCAAAGTTGTGCAACCATCATTGTTATTTTATTGTATTTTTAGCACCAAAGGAAACTTTATGCATTACCAGTTATTTATCATTTCTACTCAGCTCTAGACAACAATTAATTCACTTTTCTGTTCCTATACATTCATCTTTTCTACACAGTTCATACAAGATTAAATCACTCAATACACGGTCTATTGTGGCCACCATATTTTCTTTCCCTTAGCTTACTAAGGTCAAGATTAATCACGTTGCAGCATTATCAGTACTGAATTCTTTTGTAATATAGGATATCGGATTGGTACCTTCTGTACTTACTTATTCACTCATCATCTTCTGGACATTTGACTTGTTTTCATTTTTGGCTGTGTATTTTGAAGAGAGGTTCTATGAAAATCCGTGTACAAGATCTTATAAATGTATGTCTCTACACTTCCCTCAAGCACATAGTTAGGAGTAGAATGGTGGTCCAGATGTGACTGAGGGACATCCAGGTACAAGCCATAACAGGAGGTCAAATACTTAATGGGTGAATCTCAATTAATTAAGAGCTGTAGCTCTCAAAACACAATATTAATAGATAATATACAATATTATCAAAATAATGAAAATGAATGTGATGAGAATAACTTGAAAACATAAAAATTATTTTCATAAAAGTACAAATACACTAACCACCATCGTCACTGTATTAACATGTGACTTAATGGTGGGAACCCCTGGTGGGGAAATAACTACCACCTCTGCAGAAAGCAAGGCAAGGACCAAAACGTGCCAGCAGCCCTTGTATTCTTGCTACCACACATCAAAATTTAAAAAAAAAAAAATCCAGTTTCAGTGAAGAAGTTTCTTCATTAAGCATTTCCTTCATAAAACATTAATTTTATTAAGTTGTGACTCTTGAATATCTGACATAACATTCTTTGTGAAGAAATAAATTCATTAACAAAAGTGTTGTACACATAAAGCACTTCTGTTGCATTCTGGAGTATACTGAGTGTTTTACAGAAACATATTTGTGTAATTAGTTACATCGAGAACTAAATTGGCCACTCCCAAACCTCATCAAGTCATGTTTACTTGAAAGATGACTTACAAACTATGGTTATTAAATCTCAATACTTATAAGACATTTCTCAAAAATAAACAAAGTGAGCCTTCATTTCAAGCAGATCAAACTGTTAATGTTTGTTGTTAAAAATAAAATCTGTACTTCAAAATGAAAATTAGAAATTTAGGAAGCATGTCCTCCACTAAGAGTATGTTTAGTTTCCCGATTCTTAAAGACTTTCCCCATGACATCAGTAGTGATATTTAAAGTATAATATTTTGATATTATATAAGGAAATAAAATAACATTTGGAATACCTGCATAATTCAGAGAATAAATGTTTTGCAGATGCCAGTTAAAGATATTACAAAATCATACAACTTTAAAATACCTATTCAAAGTGCAAAAAGTAGGAAAAGTTAATTGATGTAGTTTCAGATTTCACATTACAACTAACTTCTATGATATTAAAACTTCTCAAAGAATATCTATAGTGGCATAAAAAGGTTACTGTAGTAATTCTTCCATTTTTATATAATTTTTAGTTTAAAATGGGCATATGATTTATTTCTCCAATGAAACAAGATATTTCCTGCCTTAAAAAATTCTGGGAGGTATTTTATTTAGTCTTAAATGAGATACAGGATACAAAAACATATAAACAAATGACATACAAGCAGATGAATTCCTCTTCTAAAGTTTTATTTTGTCATATGAGGATGTGCACTTGGCATGGCCCCTGTCATTTTTATGGTCACAAAGGGACAAGCCGGCAGATGAGGACCAACAGGTCGGAGGGAAAATGCTCAGCACAGACTGAAGGACCCTGAATCCTTGATGACTTACTGAAATATCAAACCCAAACCTTCTTCTGACTTCTTTTTATGTGACACGGCAGACGTCTCATAGTGTCCGTGACACTATGAGACAAAAAATTGCTGTAAGGAGCATAGAACGACTAGTTATGTTTCCTTTTGTAACCACTTGCTTATAGTCAAATCTTGTGGATATGCTCCATTTCTCTGTCAGAAACAAAAGCAATTTTGATTTACTGGTGAATAAAATGCTTTACCTGGTTGGTTCTATAGAGTGACATACACCTTGTACGTCAGATAAATAATACACACTTTTGTGCTTAATTCCATACTCACAAAGTTACCTTCTAATTACAATGTGGTTCTCAAGCAAGTCAGCTTGTAGAGCTAGATTTCAAAGTTTAACCCAATAAATACCATGTCTTATATTACATGGTAGTCAATTTAATAAAAGTGTTGATATATGATGTGTATTCCAGCTATACTTTTATTTAGCTTTGTGGTCTTTCACATTTTTATGTGAAATATAAAATATTTAATTTCAAATTTAATGTTAGGGTGATATAGTTTTCAGATTTGGTTATTTATGTAATAATATGCTTCAAGAGTTTGACTTTTAAAATACTAAAGAGAGCAACAATAGGGGTAAGTGTGTTAGACGAGTCGGTATTAATAGCTGCTGGACTTTGTTGATTCATGATAATCAGGCTTCATATTTTAAGAGCAGTTAACTAGGGCAGGATATCGCAATCTCATCACTATTGACATTTAGGCCACATAATTCTTTGCTGTAACTGTCCCATACATGATGGGAGTTTCACAAGATCCCTCATCTCTATCCATTAGATGCAATAATCCATTCCAAACCAGTTGTGACAACTCAAAATGTCTGCAGACATTGTCAAATGTTCCCTCAGGGCAAAATCGCCACCTTACCCCATTGGAAACCACCTGCCTATGATTACGCCAAATTAATTTTATTTTGCTAATTAATTTGTCGCTTACAGCATAACTCAAAAGAAAGGTTATGTTTACTATGACTGTCTCTTTTCTATTCCTTGGAAGGCATTGTTTATCCCTCCTTTGCATATTATCTGCACTTAATGGGTCTACAACCTTAGAAAGAGAAGGTTTACATAGCATATGTCAGAAAGGGATGGAGGGGAAGAAGAGAAAATATTCCTATAATTCTTCATTATAGTATTAACCATCTATTTCTAAGAGACTTTATAGAATATTTGATTATAAATGTAAGTTAATGATTAATGGTTGCTGGCCTATGTGTGTTATAATCATGGTGATCCTAAATGTCTTGCTCAAAATTAAGCCCCCTGTGTGGAGAAAAGAGTGTTTCCATTCTTCACAGACACTCAAGATGCTTCCAATGAATCAACAAATAAAGTTCACATTTTCACATTACTTCAGCATAGTTAACAGCCTAAAAACTACTATAGTATTAATTGTCATGTTATCCTTAAGTGGGGGTCATTTAACACCACACATTGATTGACTATTGCTGTATAACAGCTTCCACATTCAGCACTATTTCTATTATCAAAAGATTCAGTCCAGGGAGGTGATAAGTACCAAACAATGAAATTTAAAGCAAAAACATCAGCAAATTAATATAAATCTGAAGTTCCATGGGGATGAAGAGGATGAAGTAAATTAAGATTGTAGATTTGCCTGGGTGACGTGGGAACTGGCTTAAGCATTACGCAGCGATTCCACAGGCTGGAAAAGTAGCAGGCGCAAGGGAGAAGCCCATCGATAGAAGGTATCTACGGCTGCACAGTGCTCTCACACTGAGCCACAACACAGAAATGAACTTTTAAAAGCAATCAAGAAATGGAGACTTCTGGGAAGATGGCAGAGCGGAGAGAAGCAGAGTAAGAGCCTCTCTGAGATTTGTTGTCCGACACAGGAATATAGCAGTTTAGGGAAGAGAAGAAGGAGGGAAACGTGTTCTCAGGACCCAGCAGGGAGCTGAAGCAAGAGTTGAAGCCCGTGGGGAGAGCAAAAGGAGAGACCAGCCCAGAAGAAGGTGACGGACAGACGGCGATTTCTCCCAGAGCTCCGGCTTGTGGCCCCAGCTCAGAGCCCTGCCTCACAACCCCAGCTTGCAGCCTCGGGTCA
>PVJO010011549.1:0-49938 GCA_004026905.1 Hystrix cristata | reverse complement strand
AGTATTTGTCCCAGCCACAGGGAAAGTGACTAAGACACCTATCGAAAGGAAATTTGGCTAGAAGCACCTCACACAGTACCCAGAACTTGATAAATATTTGATGAATAAATTAATGGAACATGAACTTCCTGATTAAGTCTAGCTTCTCTCATCTAGTTCTTTTGGGAAAGAATTCCATTTTCTTGCCAGTTGAAATAAACCTTTCTTCTCAAAGTACTGCACTCACATATCAGAAACACATGGGTCTTTTTTTGAGACAGGGTCTTGCTGTGTAGTCTGGTCTGGCCTTGAACTCAAGGCAATCCTCCTGCCTCAGCCTCCTGTATGCACCACCACACCTGCCATATGTTTTTTGTCGTATCAGAAATATGATGCGGGGAGCTGGGGGTTTAGCTCAGTGATCAGAGTGTCTGCCTTGCAAGCACAAGGCCCTGAGTTCGATTCCCCAGCACCAAAAAAAAAAAAAAAATATGATACTTCTTAGCATCATCATGTTCAATGAGCCAAGGGTAATTCACTCTTATTAAAATAAGATGAAAATCAAATAAAGGAGAGGAAATGAAAATGTCTACCATAATGAGATCATAATAATAATCCGGTCAATGGTAATGTAAATATAACATAATTGTGAATATTTATTGCAGGCTATTTATTTTAAAAGGCTATCTACAATTTGGCCTTGAAGTCACAGTAAATGAATCCTTGAGCTGACTCAGGATTTTCTTCCCCACAATTTATTTATTTTCTTCTGCAGAATTGGGTGTATTTCCTCTTCCTCTTACAAATTTAGTTTTCTAATAATCCTCACTATCCAACCCTGCTGTTCTAGAAAGCAATTTTCCTCTCCTTTATTTCTTCTCTTACTTCCTAAATGTTAAAGGTACCCTATGCACTGAAGATCCATGTATCCCTACTATCGGAACCTATTAAAAATAGCGAAGAGCCGGGCACAGTAATGCACACCTACTGTAGTCTGAGCACTGGACAGGTCAAGGCAGGAGGATTGCTTTGAGTTCAAGGCCAGCCTGGGCTACATGGTGAGACCCTGTCTTAAAAAAAAAAAATCAAACACACACAAGACGATGAATGGGGGGGCCATGCTGGGAATTGATCTCAGGGCCTTGCAGTTGCAAGGCAAGTGCTCTACCACTTGAGCTAAATCCCCAGCCCCTCAAAAAAAATCAAAAACAAAACAAATAAAGAATGGCTATCTAAAATATGTTCATGTGAGTTGCGAGAATCACGTAAGAACAGGTGGTAAGACCTTATTATACATAATCCTGTTATCAGGGCAAATTTATGGGGAAGGTTCTGCAGTATTATTATCCCCACTGTACTGATGGGTAACAGAGATCAGGAGGAAAGTGCCTGCCGGCCAGGAAGTGATTCTGGCTGACTCTACATGCTCCATTTTGCTCACTCAGCTGCAAGTGCCCAGAGCAACAGTGTTGCTCTAAGTAGCCTCTAAATGTGACCATTCTAAACTTCTTCACTCAGGCTAACTCCCTCCTATGGAGCAAATGTGCGATAGCTCACAATTTCAAAGATTCTCCTTGCCCATTTACTGCAACCTACAGACATGAGGTTTCCTTGGTTCTTGAATAAATCAACAAGACTTTTCTAGTAGCTTCATCGTAATTTAAACACAAAGTTTGAAAGGGAAAATGTTGTGTTTTTGTTGTAAATTAAGAAGCCAGTGTGCCAAGGTCAACACTTGGAAATGCATTCATCTTTGTGATACCAAAAATGGTCAATGAGAAACGCAAATGAGGCTTCTATATAATGTATAATCTTAGAACACTGCAATGTGTCTTTCATAAATATTACCCTTTCCATTCACATTCAGCACTGGATACAGTGAGGCCTCAGAGAATGACTCGAGAAAAACAAAAAAACCAGTTTTTCTTCAGACTCAGGATGGAAAGGGGGAAAGCGACCATTTTGCTTACAGCACGCACTTGAGGCATACTTAGAAATCTGCAGGTGCACACGTGAGTGCCACAGCCCCACAGCTGGGCCTCGCTCGAGCCAGAGCCTTATCTAACCTAGTATACTACATGAAATACTGTCTGGTTACTCGGCAAGCTTCTTGAATGTCTAAAATAACATGCCGGGCCTCCCAGCGCAGCAGGAGCAAAAAGTTGCAGCAGGAGAGTCAAGGCCCCTCGACTGCATCATCTTACAAAGAGGTGTGAAAGGAACCACTAAGTAAGCACCTCAAGGAAACATTCTTTCACTTCCATTTGTTGAAAGCTGGCGGTCTCTCTCCCAAGGAAGCACAGGTAACTCCTCACTAGAAACAGGAGGGCTTTGCAGGAAACCAGCGAGGGAAAAAGCTAATGCCACTGGGCTGGAAACAGCTCCTCCTCCTTCACGAAGACAGGTAACATCCAGGACAGCACACAAGCAAGAGCAGGACATGAGGGGCCAACAAACTCTAGCCGACTGTGAAGCAATAAAAGGTGCTGCCCCTCCTCTATAATTTGGGGCAGAAAATAATTTGGGGGGGGGCGGCTGCTGGGGATCGAACTCAGGGCCTTTCTACCACTGAGCTAAATCCCCAACCCCAAGAAAAGAATTTCTTAACAGAGAACAAAATGATAGTACATAAAATTAACTGGGCATGGTGGTGTGTACCTGTAATCCCAGCACTTGGGAGGCTGAGGCAGGAGGATCACTCCAAGATTGAGGCCAGCCTGGGCTATACAGTGAGTTCAAGGCCAGTCTCAACTACAGAGCAAGACCCTGCCTCAAAAGAAACAAAAAACAAAAAACAAACAAAAAGAAAAAAAAAAACTTAAAAAAAATTAACTGGTCATGGGGAGGAAGGATGAAACTCACCACAAGCCAGTATTTGGCCAGTATCTGATCAGGTACATTAAAACCTACCAGAAGAGCTACTGCCTCCTACCTAGAAGACAGCCTTATCTTTTCTGGGTTTTGAGCAAGTATAACTGAGTTTTCAGCAGGGACAACATATGCATCCACCCAACGGAACAGTAAATGAGAACCAACCCCCTTTTTGAAATATGACCAGGGCTGGTGAGCGGTTGATTAGTCCAGGCTTTCCTTTATAATCATTTATCAACCATAACTAACCAAATTAGGAAGAAAGAAGAAGGAATCTTTCTTCCTAATTTGCTCAAACAAACTCCAAGTAAGAAAGACCACACCCCCAAAGGATCAGAAAATAACTCTTCTGAGAAGCTAGAATATATATTTACATATGAACTCCTCCATGAACACAAAGATAGTCTACATTTTTTCTATTTCACATATTTTGCCCCTGTTGTGCATGAGTGTATATATGAATAAGCCCTGATGCTTATCACTATCTTTTAATACTGCATTTTAAAAAGTACTATTTACAAAGCTTTGCTATTAAAAATAATAATGTAACTTATCTTTGTACACACATAATTTAGTGCCTGTCCATTACTGAGTCAACAAGTATCTGTGTCCATCCCATCCTAGGTTTTGTTCATAAACTGAAATTGCACAGCAACCAGATAAAAAGCTTTTGCCCTTGAGGAGCTTACAGCATAGTATGAGACAGTAAACAAAATATGCCTGGTGGCATACATACATGCTATAAAGCAAAATAAGGTAGAATAAAGGTGGAGGCAACTGGGCAAGGAGGGGACTACACTACAGCAGTCTCCCTTCTCTACAGGCCACTCGTTCCAAGATCCCCGCTGAAGACACTTGAACCACAAGTAGTACCAAACCTCACACATATCATGTTTTCTCCTATATACATACAACTGTGATAAAGACTGATTTAGAAATGAGGCATAGCAAGAGATTAACAACAACCATTAGAAATAAAACAATTACAATACACTATAATAAAACTGTCAGCATCACTACCCTTGCACTTTGGGGCCATTTGTAAGTACAATAAGGGTTACCAACATAAAATATATGTTTGATAACAGTGAGGACACACTACTTAAGAGACGATTCATGTCCTGGGTGGGACAGAGCAGGAAGATGTGAGATTTTGTAAAATTGTGACCTACAACAGTGTGCAATTTAAAATTTATGATTGTGTATCTCTGGAATCTTCCTAATATTTTCAGACTGTGAGTGACCACAAGTAACTGAAAGCTTGAAAAGCAAAAGCACGGATAAGAGGGGACTACTGAAGTGTGTGAGCTCTTGCTTGGGGAGACCTGTGTAATGAGGTGACACCTAAAGGCCGAAAGGAAATAAATGAATAAGCCCCAGTGCTATCTGGGGCTGGAACATTCCAGGTAGAGGGAATGGGCAGCGCAAAACGCCCAAGGCCAAGGAGTGGCAGTGAGTGGAGGACCGAGAAGCAACCGAGGCACCTTGGAGGCAGAGGAGGAGGATCGGAAGGGCACTGTGTGAGCGCTGAAAGTCTCTAGATGGCTGTAAACGAGGGCAAAGCAAAGCATGATGGGATCTGGGTTTCTTGCCTTTTAAAGAACTGCTTTGGCTGTTTTACTACAGGTGAAGCAAGAAGGCTTCCAAGGTAGTCAGGAGGTTACTGTGGTGGTATGAGTCACCCAGCAAGAGATGCTGCCTCAGGGCACAAGCATGGAAATAGTAAGAAGTGGTCAGACTCTGAATGTATTTCAAAGGATTTGTTGACAGACTGGGTGTGGGATGAAAAAGAGAGAAGAGCACAAGGTAGTTCCAAGGATTTCAAGGTTTTTAGTTTCTGTTGGCCAGCAAACTAGAATAACAAACATGCCAGTCTCTGGGACCGAAAACACTGGAAGCAAGGTTTTCCCATCTCCAAGGTGGGTGAAGTTAAGAGCAACTTAGGCTCCTTGAGATGTCTGTGAGAGCTGCAGGCCTAAATGTCAGGAGAACAGTGAGACTGAAACCTGCAACTCAGGACACAGGGTTTCGGCCTGAGTCCCCAGTGCACAGGTGGTATTAACAGACATGAAGCTGCACAAGACTGTTTAGGGATGCTGTGCAGATGTAGAGAAGCCATGTCAGGACTGAGTCCTGGAGCAGTCCAATATTCAGAGGCAGGAAAATGAAGACACCAGCAAAGGAGCCTGAGAAAGCATAGCTAATACAATGCTGGCTTAGAGAAGCACAAGTGTCATCCTAGCACTCAGGAAGCTGAGGCAAGAGGATCTCCGAAAGTTTGAGGCCAGCCTGGACTGCATGAGTTCAAAGCCAGCCCAACCTACATAGTAAGATCCTGTCTCAAACCACTACACGGATGGACAGATGGACGGATGAACGGAAGGAAGGAAGGAAGGAAGGAAGGAAGGAAGGAAGGAAGGAAGGAAGGGCAGTAGCCAGCACTGTACAAAGAGAATCAAAAGTTAATGGGCTGGAAGTAAATTTCAGCAACAAAGCGCTTGCCTAACAAGCACAAGGCTCTAGGTTCAGTCCCCAGCTCTGCAAAAACTGATGCTTGGGCTAGACACAGTGGCACACACCTATAATCCCAGCACTTGGGAGGCTAAAGCAGAAAGATCACTGAGAGTTCCAGGCCAGCCTGGGCTGCAAAGTAAGTTCAAGGCCAGCCTGAACTACATAGCAAGACTGTTTCAAAAAAAAAGAAAAGAAAAGAAAGCAAGCAAGCAAAGTAGTATTCCAAAGGCCAAGCAGAAGATCAGCTCTCCTACCTGTCTCGGGGTGGTATGTGGTCCATGCAAAGCAACACAGATGCCCGGACTGTGCCCTGAGGAATGCTGTGTGGGACACAGCTGCACCTGCCACAGTGGAGACCATGACCTGAGGCTCTTCGGGAAATGGAATGCCAATGACATACAGACCAATGACATTTCCCTACCACTAAGGAGAAGTATGCTGAGTGCCTGCCCACCGCACAGGGCACTAAGTGAAGGCAGGATGAGATACATCACAATACAGATGTCTTTAGTGACGCTAACTAGTGTGGAAAGTGCAGCCTTTCCTCTTCGTGTGCTAGTTTACCTGCAGGATAGATACAAATAGAAAAGGAAATGTTAAACCAAAGCAAATAACTATTTGTAATTTTGACAGATGTTGCCATATTGCCTCCAAAGCTGTCTGTGCCATCAATCATGTATGAGACTACACTTACTAGGCAAGGATGAACAAGAAAAACTGAAGGCATGCTTGTCTCATGGCGAATTCCCCCTGGGTGCATCAGAGAATTTTAATGTAACTTACATCAATGTCTGCCCATTAGAAATTTAAAAAAAGAAAATACCAGTCTGTGGGTCATCCTATTGGATCTAAATTTCTTGCAGGAGGATCCAGGCACTGATATTGTCTAGGAGGTCCTCAGATGATCTGAATGTTTAGCTGAAGCTGATAACCTGGTTCTAAGATAGTCTCCCAACTTTTGTGTATGCACAAATCACTTAGCAATCATGTCAAAATGCAGATTCTGATTCTGTAGGTCTGGAACGAAGCCTGCAATTCTGTATCTCCAACAATCTCCTGGGAGTTGCCAGTGCTCCTGCTCCACAGACTCCGCTCTGAGCAGCGGGGTTCCACGGCGATCCAGCAGTGCCCCATCAGCCATAGCTTTAGTTTCTTGCTGTCAACAGCAGTCCAAAAATCTAAGAGTACAATAAGATACTTCAAAAGTAAGAGGCCATATTTACAGAACTTTTATTACATTATTATAATAGTCCTATTTTATTATTAGTTATCATTGTTAATCTCTGACTGTGCCCCATTGAAAAACTAAACTGTATCTCTGAGTGTGGTGGTACGTGCCTGTAATCCCAGCACTCTGGGATGTCAAGGCAGAAGAATTATGATTTCAAACTCAGCCTGGGCAATTTAGCAATTTAGTGAGATCCTGTCTCAAAATAAAAAATTTAAAAGGTGCTGGGGAGGTAGCTCAGCGTGAAGGCTCTGGGTTCAATCGCTATAGATATATATCTATAGATATATAGATATACAGATCTATGAAAGGGCATAAATAAGGTTCAGTCTTCATGGTTTCAGGCATCCACGTGGGGGGTGTCTTGGACTGCATCCCCCACTGATGGGGGCAGCTACTGCAATACATAGAAGGCAGTCGGAAACACACACGCACACACACACACACACACACACACACACAGAGGAGATGAGCTTAGCAAAACTGAAAGAATTCACATGACCTGCCAGGCAGCTCATGAGGAAAATCATTTGGCAGAGATACAACTTCCTAGGATAGAACCAGAGAGGTACATAGGCCCCTGATCACAGAAGGACAGGACAGGAACTCTGTTTTGTTTTTTGCTTTTGGTTTTTTGAGACAGGGTCTCACTATGTCACTCAGGCTGGCCTTGAACTCACTAGTTGCCCAGGCAGGCCTCAAACTAGCTGCAATCCTCCTGCCTCGGCCTCCTAAGTGCTGGGATTACAAACTTGCACCACCCCCCACCCCCCACCCCGTGAGGACAGGAACTCTGAACATTACTGAAGAAGCAACGGGGACTCAAGACAGGTCTCTACAGATGGGGGTGACACACACAAGGCAGTACCTGAGGAAGTGGACACTCACTACAGTGTTCAGAAAAGCCCAGGCAGGAGCAGGGGCCTGGCCGAATGAAAACAGGAGAACCACCAGCCATTATAGATCTGACTGGGACAGAGACAGTAACAACAGAAATGAAGCTGGGTGTAGTGGCACATGCCTGTAATCCCAGCACTCGGGAGGCTGAGGCAGGAGGACTGCCTTGAGTTTGAGGCCAGCCTGGGCTACATAGTGAGTTCAAGGCCAGCATGTACTACATGGCGAGACCCTGTCTCAAAAAACCAAAAATAAGTAAATAAATAAAATTAAAAGATTAAAAAAAAAAAAGACCAAACTAGTAAGTGGGTGCACAAAATTTAGGTGGAAAGAGAGGAGAGTTCAGAGATGGCATACCAGGGAGGACCAAGTAAGGAAAGAATAATAACTCATTCAGAGAATAATTAGTAGGCAATTGCACTAGACTGAAGAAAACGGAGACCCTGAGAAAGGACAGAGCAAGAAAAAAATGGAGGAAATTGGTTGAGGCACTAGACAAAAGATCTGGAAACCAGGATCCTAACCCTGCTCTGCCAGGGGTGATCTCCGGGTGACTCTTGGCTAACAAGTCACAGTTTCCTCAACTGAAAAAAAGAGGGCCTTAACCAGCCATGGTGGGGCACGCCTGTAATCCCAGCACTTGAAAGGCTGAGGCAGGAGGATGACTGCAAGTTCAAGGCCAGTCTGGGCTACACAGTGCATTCAAGGCCAGCCTCAACTACACAGCAAGACCTTGCCTCAAAAAACCTAAAAAAAAAAAAAAAAGAAGTGGGCCTTGGAGTGGATGACCTCCATGGTCTCTAGGGCTCAGACAGTCTAGAATTCTACAGCAGAAAACAGCTTTGGGTCTCTTCAAAACATGAGTGATGGGAGCAGGACCTGGCACAGGCAGGTGTGACGCGAGGCAAGAGGAGACAGATGGCAAGGCAGATGGAAGCAGCACAGAAGCCGTTCATCCTGGGAGACAGGTGGTGATAAGGAGAAGGAGGCAGAGCCTTAGAAAACTACTCTAGCAAGGCAGACAGGTACAGTGTAAGAAAGAGGCCAAACAAGCTAGAAACTGAGAGGAGGGAAGAGACACAGGCTAAAACACAGTTGGGATTAGCCTAAAGATCACTCCCAACAAGAAACGCAACATGTTCAGCATGGTGCCAGCGCTGTGTGGTAGCAGTGCTTAAAAGATGGGCTCCAAAGTTGGACAGACTCAAATTCAAATCCCAGGCTCACTCTCTTCTAGCACTGTAACTTTGAAAAAGGTACTTCACGTCTCAAAATCTATTTCCCACACTGTCAAAATGAAATGAGACTACCCTAAGCTACATCATGGAATAGTGTGCACCAAAACAATCCAGGGAAGCTCCCTTCTGAAGTAAGGGCTTCACAGGTGCCAGCAGTACTCAGAGAAACACGCATCACATTACTGTACCTCTGGGAGGAGGTGAGAACAACTGAGGGGCATCAGCCAGATGCCTCAACACGGAAGAGACAAGGACAAGGAAAAGAGTTGAAGCAACTGTTCCAGAAACGAAAAGCAATGCCAAGCATATATTAAACATGAAACGCTAGGCCCAGGGGACACCACAAGTTTTTCTACAAGCAGGTAATGCTGAAGAGGGATGCCGATACCAAGAGATGGATTAGTCAGGCAAGGGCCACAGTCAACCAAGACTGCAATAGCAAGACCTGGGCACCCCAACTCATCTGCAAGCACACCTGGAGAATGGAAAGGGGGACGCTGGAACACTGTGGGTCAGTGGTGATCCGAACAGGCCCTGGAAACCAGTACCTCCCAGGATACACCACAGTCCGGCATCACGGGCACCTGAACTGTACAGCTGCCCAGGCCTCTGGGCCCAGAAGAGTCCCAGCATGGGTTTCTGCTGTCACTGTCTTCAAATTCTTAATACTTTTTAAGAAGAAAGACATGCATTTGGATTTTGTACTGGGCCCCACAAATATGTAGCCAATCTAGGCTACCTTGGTAAAGAACATTAATTGGGCGAATACATATATAAAAAAAATCCAGGGACTGGGGATTTAGCTCAGTGGTTAGAGTGGCTGCTTAGCAAGCACAAGGCCCAGAGTTCAATCCCCAGGACGAAAAGAAAAAAAAAATTAATAGAAAATCTAAGGGTTAAAAAGAAGTAAAGAACTATCAATTATCATAAAACCAGAAAACAATTATGCAAATTATCATTGAAACCCCAAAACTGACCAGTAATTTAAAGGACTATTACCTGAAACAGGTAAACCAAGAGCTCCCTCAAATGCACTTCAACCTAGAATTTCTTTAACCCACCCCCCAAAAAATCAATGATCACTCTTCACAGTGGCATTCTGTATATATCCCTAATACTATGTTAAACCGCTTTTCACTTACAGCTCCTGTTTCCTTCTTAGACCTTGAATACCCATACAGTGGAGGCGAACCTATGGCAAACGTGCTACAGCGGGGTGAGTCATTGAAGGCTCTAAAAGGTTCGCCATCACTGGCCTATAAGGTAAGGCATGGTATGCATCTATATACCCCCTAGACACGGCACATTTTAGGTCCATATAAATCTGACAAATAAACAAAATATCCAAGCGCCCTTCACAACTGCTGATGCTAGTTGTAAACTGGATTTGCTTGAATGGATGGTGCTGGGAAATGCTGTTATAGTGCATTTTTGCAGCACAGATGCTGATGCCAGCAGGAGGACAAGCCCAGCTCCTCTGAACACACCTCTGTCCTAATTTAATAGTCCGAAAGAAGGCCTAGGCTTCCATTTTTACGATACAACCGTTATTCCACAACCATTTCTACTCTAATTACCGTATGATAGTGCTTACCTGGATTGAGACCTGACCTGTGTCAGACATTGCCAGAATTTAGATATCTTTAATTCCCAAGGAACATAATGCCTTACACAGTAAAGTAAACGTAGGATAAATTCACCCTAGCACTTCAAGTATAACAAGGCATATCAATTTTGCTAAGAAATAAATCAGCTTTAAAAGTATATATACTTTCCAAACTGGGCATGGTGGCATATGCCTGTAACCTCAGCACTCAGGATGCTGAGGCAGGAGGTTCACCAAGAGTTCAACGCCAGCCTGGACTACACAGCATGTTCAAAGCCAGTCTGAACTATATAACAAGACCCTGTCTCAAAAAACAAAACACAAAAAAAGAAAGAAAGAAAAGAAAAAGTCTAAGCTAAACGAAGACAAGTGATTCTCATAACTATTTCTGTGTTCACTTTGTTGAGAAACAACTCAACACCACACAGCCTCTGGGAAACTCCACCATATGCTTACTAGAGAATGAAAATGAAGTAACTCCTCAGCATGGTGGTGCATGCCTATAATCCCAGCACTCAGGAGGCGGAGGCAGGGGGATCGCCATGAGTTCAAGGCCAGCCTGAACTACATATTGAGAACTTGCCTCAAAAAAACAAAAAAAAGGGCTGGGGATTTGACTCAAGTGGTAGAGTGCTTGCCTAGAATCGCAAGGCCCTGAGTAGGATCCCCAGCACCAAAAAATAAAATAAAATAAAATTTAAAAATCAAAAATTTTAAGAAGTATATATACTTTCCATAGGGACAGGAAAGTTTTGTTCAACATGCATTAGGAAAACTGGATATCCACATGCAAAAGAATAAAACTGCAAACCTCATCTTATACCGCACACCAAAATTAATTCAAAATATACTAAAGACCTAAATACTAAACTCAAAACTGTGAAGTACTAGGAGAAAACATATGAGATAAGCTTAAACTTCACGGCATTAGAGCTAGAAATGATTTACTGGATAATACCAAAAGCACATGGGCAAAACAGACAAAAACTTCTGTGCAAAGGACAGAATCGACAGATTAATCCTACAGAATGGGATAAACTATTTGTAAGCAATATATATGAGATTAATACCCAGAATATATAAACTCCTACAACTCAATGATAAAATACCAAGTGATCTAATTTTTAAATGGGCAAAAGACTTGAATAGACATTTATCCAAAGAATATATGCAGAGAATGGAAAGGGGGAGGGCTAGAACACCAATGGGTCAGAGGTGACCCATCCGTGGAGGTGACCCACAGATGGGTCACCGATGGCTCAGTGGTCAACAAGCATATGAAAAGACACCAAACATCAAAGAAATGCAAATGAAAACCACAGTAAGATATAATCTCACACTCACTACAAATTGCTGCCTTTTAAAAAAATACATAAATAACTAGTGTTGGCAAGAATGTGAAGAAATTAAAACTGTTGGGCATTCTTGATGGGTTTAATTGTAACCGCTTTGGAAATCAAGATGAAGACTCCTCAAAAGATTTTTAAAAATTAAAAGTAGAATCACCATTTGATCCACTAATCCTTTTCTAGGTATATATCCAAAACAGGGTCTCAGACTTACATTTATACACCCATGCCCACCGCAGCATTTCCTGTTTTGTTTTTTGTTTTGGGTTTTTTTGTTTTTAGCATTTTCTGTTTCTGTTTTTGTGTTTTTGTTTTTGTACTGGGACTTGAACCCAGGACCTCTGCACTGCGCTACACACCCAGACCTTTTTCTCTTTTTATTTTGAGACGGGGTCTTGCTAAATTGCCCAGGCAGGACTTGAACTTGCAATTCTCCTACCTCAGCTTCCCAGAGTGCTGAGATTACAGATATGAACCACCACACCTGGCTTGTAGCAGTTTTTTTTTCCTTCACAACAACCAAGAGGTAAAAGCAACCTAAATATCAAATAGATAAATGGATAATCAAAATGTGGTGCATACACACAATGGAATATTATTCAGCCTCTTATAGAAAAAGAAATCCTGACATGAATGAGCCTCGCAGATATTATACTAAGTAAAATAAGTCACAAAAAGACCAACATATTTTCCACTTATGTGAGGTATCTAAAGTAGCCAAATTCATAGGAACAGAAATAAAATGGTGGTTACCAGGGCTAGGGGCAGGAAAGGTAGAGGAAATAGGTACAGGAACTTCAGTTTTGTAAGACGAAGTAGCTCTAGAGATCTTTTGCACAACAACGTGAATATACTTAACATTACTGATCTGTGTAGTTAAAAATGGTTAGCATGGTAAAGGGGGGGCACTGAAAACCATCTTATTGTATATTCATTTAAAATTAAATGATTAAAATTACCATTAATCTCAAATATCAAAATTATTATAGAAAATTATACAGATTACATTCAATATCTTTTCCCAAAAAAGTACATAAGCCTAAAAAATAACCCAATATCCATCACCTGGTCAATGTATAAATGTATATGATACACCCATAAAATGGGATATTACTTTTAAAAAGAAATAAAGTAATGTTAGAGGGTAAGGGTTGTTATGGTTTGAGTCTAGATGTCCCCCCAAAGCCTCATGTGGTCATAGGTGGAGCTGGATCTAGTGTATGATTACTAAATTAGTCTACTGATTGGTTTGGCATAGTTCTTCTGGGATCAAGGATATGATGCTAGGATTAAGGGTATTAGGATTAAGGGTGGGAGTGCTACCCACCCTAAAACCAGGTAGCCTGGATAAAATATAAGGGACAGAAAGAGGCTTGCTTACCCCCTCACTTGTACCCCTTGCTTACCTAACTGCCTTCTGCCTGTCTGCCATGCCACCCTGCCTTGGAGCCAGCGACTGTGGACTGAAACCTCTACAAACTGTGAGCTAAATAAATTTTTCTTCCCCTAACTTTGGGTGTTGCATATTTTGTCTCAGCAACAAGAGAAAAGTAACTAAAGCAGGGCTAAGAAGAGTCGCTGGTCAACGGATACAAAGTAAGTTCTAGGGACACACTGTATAGCACACTATGGTTAGCAGTAATGTATTTTATATTTGAAATTTGTTGAGAAAGATCTCAAATGGGTTCTGACCACAAAAAAGTATGTGAGATGATGGATATGTTAATTAGCTTGACTACAGTAATCATTTCATAATATATATCAAAGTATCTTACTGTACATTTTAAATACATACAGTTTTTATTTGTCAATCATACCTCAATGAAGTTGGGGGAAAATGAAATGAAGTATATGGCTGGGGAGTTATCTCAGTGGTTAGAGTGTTTGCTTAGCAAGCACAAGACCCTGAGTTCAATCCCCAGTACCAAAAACAACAACAACAACAAAAAAGTGAGAAAACCAAATGAAGTACTGATAAATACTACACCATGGGTGACTCTTTAAAGAAGCTTGACATAAAACACCACATATTGTATGACTGTATTTATATGAAAGGTCCAAGGTCCAATATAGGCAAATCCACAGAGACAGAAAGTAGACTACAAGTTGCCGG
Source organism: Hystrix cristata (assembly GCA_004026905.1). Lineage (NCBI taxonomy): Eukaryota > Metazoa > Chordata > Mammalia > Rodentia > Hystricidae > Hystrix > Hystrix cristata. The sequence continues at coordinate 36,143 of PVJO010011549.1, read as the reverse complement.
CTCTTGAAGGCAGGCGAAATAATGTATCTGCTAAGGGTACAGGGTGTCTTTCTGAGGTGATGAAAACATTCTGGAACCAGGTGGTGAAAGCTATGCAATCACATGGATATAATGAAGTCCACTAAAACTGTGTGTTTTAAAAAGGTAAAGTCGGACATGGTGGTATACACCTGTAATTCCAGCACTTGGGTTGGCTGAAGAAGGAGGATCACAAGTTCAAGCCCAGCCTGAGCAATTTAGCAAAACCATGTCTCAATTTTTTAAAAAGTAGGGGGAGATCTTGTGATTGGGTGTACTAGCAAGGACCTGTAGTCCCAACTACTCAGGAACCTGAGGCAGGAAAATCCTTTGGGTCCAGAAGTTTAAGGACCGCCTTAGCAACATGTAAGAGTCTGTCTCAAAAAAGAAAAAAGTTTGTGGCATATCAATTTTAACTCATTTTAAAAGCATATATGCTTTAGAAAACTTGTAGTCTAACTTTTGATCTGCTTCTCCTCAAATTCTTGTTTCAGTTTCATCATGATTATTCAGCCAGCCATCAAAGCCAGTGATTGAAGAATCTCTCCTGTAATGTTCTTTTACTCTTCACCCAGCACACATCATGGATGCTTCTGAGACCTTGTAGCTCCAATACAGGCTGCCATTCTCCTTCAGACTCCTCCTCCAGGCACAGCTGATTGGCCCAGGTTGAGCTCGTTGCGCTGGGCAAGTCACAGTACCTCACTCTCAAGGCCCAGGCCAGCGGTCTAAGGAGAGGCATGTGACCCAACCCAGTCGCCACGTTTCTGGACAAGGATGAAACTGGTCTGAGAGAATACAACTGACCTCCATTAAATTCAGAAGTTCCAGCTCACTCCTATGTTTAGTGGGCCTGTTAGTAGGTTCACCTTTTTGCTGAAGTTAACACAAGATGGGTGTCTATCATTTGCAAACAAAACTGACCAGTTCACTCCCTGAATCCAGTGAGTCAAGGCCTATGACACTGCCGCCCCCTTCTCGCTGGACTCCATCTCCAGGCTCTACTCACCCTATACCTGCTAGAGACCTGGTCACAGTGACCTCTCTTAAAACCACAAATAAGGTCCTGCTCCTCCCCTGCTTAATACTTGACTGAACTCGCAAGTGATCAGAGTAAAGCCCCTACAAACTCCCCCTGCTACATACCAGTCACAGGCTACAACCTCCTCCAGCCTCATCACTCACCAACACCTTCACACACCACAGCACCAAGTGACACCATTAAGTGTTGGCACATTCTAGGTTTGTTCTTTTGGGGGGGGGCGGTGCCTGAGTTGTTCTTCCTGTGTCTATTTGTAAACTACTTACTTCATTCTCCAGCTCAAACATTACTGCTTTGGGTAAGATCACCCCTCACTTTATTTCCTGTACATAATTTTCATAATAACTGTAGCAGATGCTACTGTTGCCCCACCCACATATCCCCTCCTCCAGACCACTGCAGCACCTGCCGACCTGCCTCCCAGTCCCCAGCATCTGCACTTCTTTCTTAGCCTGCTTCCCCTACTGCTGAACCTGCTTTGCTTACCATGGGCCGGTTGGAAAATATCTACTTGAGGATTAACACTCAAGCAGCCATCTACCAAGATGTGATGAGAGCTGCTGTTTGAAGACCCCCAGCTCCCTGGCTCCATAGAGATTCCTTCTGTTGGGTAAAGCTCCAGCTTTCTCAGTGGACAATGGCTTGTAACACACCCTTCACTGGCTACCTTCCCTTCCCTTTCTCACCTCCCCGCCCTTCTAACACTGTTTCTTCACCTCTCAAACTGCTGGAGGTTACATCCTTTCTCAGAGTCTGCTTCTAAAGCAACACCACCTCGCACCGGCATACAGGCTGAGTAACCCTTAACCCAAAATGTTTGGGATCAGAAGTGTTCCAGATTTTGCAAGATTTACACAGAATTTACCAAATGAGCAACCCTAATCCAGAAGTCAAAATCTGAAATGCTCCCAAGTTCCAAACTGTTAAATTTCAGCTTTTGGAGCATTTCAGACTTCGGAGCATTTTGGATTCAGATTTTCATATTAGAGATACTCAACTTGTAGCAATTACTATGAACCAGATCCTATTCTAAACACTCACTTAAGTTTCAGAGCACCCCTGTAAAATAATTCAAATTTTAGATAGGGAAAATGAAGGCATTCCAAAGTGAAGAACTTTACCCAGAGCCACGATGCTTTTCACAGTCTACCGCAACCACCTGTTGGTATGTCGCTCTTTTCCAATGCTCCACGAGCCTCTCAAGGGAAAGACCTTTTTTTCTTTTTAATCTCTCTCTACACTCCAAGCTGTGCTTACTTCGGCAGCACATATGCTAAAATTCTACACCCCAAGCATCTAGCACAGAACCAGGCATGCAGCAGATGCCCAGGAGACTGGGGCTTTGAAAAGGACCTGCACTCTGCTACCAAGCAAGCTGCACACTTCTCTGAGCTCTGCGACTTCTCTCAAACATGATCCCTGAATACCTCTCCTGAACATCCCTCCTTCCCACTCTGTACACACATGCGAAAATCCACGCAAACACAACTAACTCTTCCCTCCTCTGCCAGCCAAAATGAAGAATTCTGTGGGGCAAGGCAGACACGGAACAACAGAGGATCCCTCTAATGTTTACTGTTCTGGATTACTCATGCGTGGCCAAGCTGACATTTATTTAGTTACTTTGCTTTGAGAGGCTCTTACCTATCACAGAACACCTGCCTTCTTCCAAGTAGCCTCCTCTAAAGCTCAATTCCCGAACTGCTGTGACATCCTACCCTCTCTTTATTGTCAATGACCACTTCCAACCTCAACTTCTACATCTTCCACTCCCATCTCTCTTTGGGTCTACTAAGATTACACAGGAATAAGGAAGGAAGAGCGGCTAAGAGGCAGAATTTGTTTGAACAGGCCAGGAACTCGGGGCTGGTACTAGGGATTGAGCCCAGGACCTTTGTACTGAGCTACATCCCTGCCCCCTTTTCTTTTAATTTTGAGACAGGGTCTCATTAAGTCTCAAATTACAATCCTCCTGCCTCAGCCTCCCAGAGTGCCGGATTACTTGCACGCACAACCACACCCAGCTCACCATGCCAGCCTCTGAGCAGGCTTTCAAGAGCAAGCTTCCGACCTTTCCTGAACTTTTGACTTTATAAAGCCACATTCAAGTCATCTGTACACATAACTCACACACTTACTTCCCAATCTATGTGCCCACTTCTCAGTGAGGGAACTCCCACTCAGCATTGGTCTCCTGGATTAGGAAACCAGTGGTCCCCACTACTCCAGAACCAGTCATCTTCCTATTTCCTAAACTCCACCCCCACTCCACCCCACCGTAACTCTAACCTCAGCCAGGCTAACCCCCTCCTACTTTAGCTCTTTCACTGCCAGTCTTTGCCCACCCGAGAGCCCTGATCACACATTTCCCTGCTGGGCAACCCTGTAAGGCTTGCTACTGCCTAAAGAAAAAAGTTAACTTCCACACCACAGCCTTCAGAGCAGCTCTCAGCCCCTCCCGGCCTGTCTGCCCCAAAGGTGTGTAACTGTACTCCCCAAAGGGAAAGGGACCTGGCTGGACCCTCCGCCCCTGGGCACGGGGCTCCCCTTGCTCCCTCACTGCCGGCCTGGTGAAGACAGCCCCTGCCACCTAAGCCGATTCGGGACACACACCTCAGTAACGGGCCGACCACCAGGAATTAAACACCCCTCTCCAAACTCCCAAAGTGAAATGCAATCTTCACTTTGTATTTTAAGATTAACCTTAGTCAGTTTTTCTTTTTTCTTTCTCTTTTCTCTTCAGCTTTCAGTAACAAACTAAACGGAAAGGAATGTCAACAAAAGGCAATTTATTACCTCCTATCACCAGGAAGCCATGCTAGCTTTAGGCACAGCTGGCTCCAGAATTCAAATGATCTAGTCGTCCTCTCCCAGCTCTAACTTCCCTCTCTGAACTCTCTGCAATCCTCCTGCCTCAGCCTCCGGAGTGCTGGGATTACAGGCGTTGGTCACCACCCCTGGTTTCTGGCTTCATTCCTGAGCAGCACTCACCACGATGCAGGAAACAACCGCTCATGATCTAACAGGTTTCCCTCAGCATCCACCTAACACAGCTCACGAAACACTGACTGGCTCTTCGAGAGTCACAGGTCCACTGAAGACCATATTCTGGCCAGGAAGATGGCGTTTCAAGCCCAGCAGGCAGGACGAGCAGAGAAACCAGGGCACTCCTCCCCTTCAGTGTCCCTGGCTGCGCTGCTTCCTCTGGGGTCCCGGCTCCAGCCGAGGAGCCCTGCTGCCACGCTGGTTCCCACGGAAGTCCACGATCCAGCTAACACCACCTCTCCATCAGCCCGGAAGGTGCGCAGCTCCCCACTACTGCTGCTCTCCCTCCATTTCTCAGGTTTTCCATCACCTAGGTAACTAATTCCCTGCATTAGTCTCTTGGTCTGAAGTAGCTTCAGGGTTTTTTATTCCCTGACTGGCCCACAATAGATATAGAAATCAACAAAGAATAGACAAAAAAAATATAGAAAGAAAATGAGGAGCGTACAGGAGAAAGGAATGAAAACCACCACCTTCCATTCACTAAAGGCTTCCTACGTATCAGGCATTACTCTATGAATTCACTGGATATTCTTATCAACCCAGTAATGTAGGTACATCTGATTCCCTCCCTTTCACAGATGAGGAAACAGAGGCTCAGAGAGGTTAAACAACATAGCGCCTCTGTACTTTTAATTCTGCCTAAACCAGGTGTGGTAGCACACACCTATAATCCCAGCACTAGGGATGCTGAGGCAGGAGAATCACCACAAATTGGAGGCCAGCCTGGGCTACACAGTGAGTTCAAAGCCAGCCTGAAACACAAAGTAAGATCCTGTCTCCAAAAACCAAAAACAACTTTTAATTCTGCCTAGTAAACCTTTATATATCGCTCAAAAAACAGTAATAATTTGCTGTTACCAAGATTGTAAGTGGACCGGGAATGGTGGCACATGGCTGTAATCCCAGAACTTGGGAGGCTGAGGCAGGAGGACTGCTGCAAGTTCCAGGCCAGCCTGGGCTATATAGTGTGTTCGAGGCCAGCCTGAATTGCATAGCGAGACCCTGTCTAAAAAATAAAAAAACAGAAGATTGTAAGTGGTGGAGCTGAGATTTGAATCCAGACAGCCCGACTCCAGAGTGCACACTCTAGAACAGGAAGACAAACAAAGTGCTTTAAGCAGGAAGGCACTAAACAGGATCAGGTGACACCTACGAAGAGCTTCGCTGAGCTAAGAACTGGGAAGCAACTACTGGACTCAGCAAGAAGGAAGTTAGGAAGGACCTTGAACTGCAGAGTCAGAAAACAGGGAGTGTGAGGGAGGCTGAGCATAAGCCAAAGGCTGGGAAAGCAGCAAACCTTCCTTTCAAAATCTGTTTATGAAGAGTCACAAAACTGGGCATGAGATGGAGGGAAAGAGAGCACTACAACAGAATGGTCTTTACTCTTAATGTGAGTGTGTTTAAATGGGGATGGGACTGAGCCACGGAGGAGGATGTTCTGTGTCTGCTCTGCATTCCTACAATGAATACCTGAGGCAACTGATTTTATAAAAAGAAAAGGTTTAGGCTGCCAGGACGTGGCTCAGTGGCAGCACTCGTGAAGCCCTAGGTTCAACTTCCAACACCACAAACAAGAGAAAACGTGTACTTAGCTCAGGTTTTAGCGCTCTAAGGACGTGGCACTTGTACCAGCTCAGTTCTGGTGAGGACCTCACAGCAAGTGGTGCTGGGAGGAGCACAGGCAGGAGCGACCAGGAGCCAGGACACAGAAAGCCTGGGCTCCCACAGTCTCTGTCGAGGGTGCGCCCCAGGGAGCCCAGGCTCTCCCACTAGGCATGATCCTCTAAAGGGTCACACCGCCTCCCAGCGTGGCCACCCCAACACCAAGTGCCCAGCACATCGGGAGGGGGGCTCAAACCGAACTCAGCACAGCAGCAGGGTCTGCAGACCTAGGTGCAAGAGCGGGGCCTCCCAGGGCTGGCTAGGCACGGTGGGCTATCCTCAGGACCAGCCTCAGCATCTCTCTTCTATTGAAACTGGGGGCAAAAAGGAAAAGATGGCTGTGGATTCAGGTTATGTTGTAACTTGGTGACAAGAAGAAGTTCTTTTCTGGTGGCTTCTGTCTTCTCTAAGGTAGAAGGTGAGGCCACTAGCAAAACAGGTGGGTGAAGCAGATGGTACAAGGTATAAGAGCAAAGAAACGCTTGCCCTCCACCACTGTGCAGATGGGGCCCACCGTGGATGTAAGGGAGCGCCCAGCCTCACACTAGCCCCAGCTACACCTGAAACCTGGGACCAGATGGTGGCGGCAATGCTCGACGCACCTCTGCACCCTGGGCACAGGTAAGGCAAGTGCAACGATCCAGGTGGACACAAAAGGAAGAAGGAAAGGGAACTAAGTAAAGGACAGCAGCAGGCGCAATTGAGGGGACTATAGCATCTAAAGGAGGCCCGGGAAAATGAGAGAAGGTGCTATCTGTGAAGAAAACGGAACTCTGGTGCGCTGTTAGTGGCAATGTAGATTGGTCCAGCCATTATGGAAATCAATATAGAGGTTTCTAAAGAAAATGAAAATACAGTGGTACCTCGGTTCATGAACTTAATTTGTCCTACAATTTTGGAAAAGATGGTCACATTTGTGTTCATGCAATAAAGATGGCCACAGTCATGTTTGTCACCCGATGCAGAGTTTGCAAACAAAAACAAAATTTTGCCAAAGGCTTCTGTTGGGAACCACACAGTTTGCAAACAAAAGTGTTCATGAACTGGTACCAATGAACTATCATATGACCCAAAAACCCCTCTTCTAAGTATATATGATACCCGAAGCAAACAAAACCACCACCTCATAAAGACATCTGCCTTTCTGTGTTCATTACAGCATATATTCACAAGTTTCAAGATACAGAAACAACCTAAGTACCCATTGACAGACAAAGAAACTATGGTATGTACACAAAATGGAATATTATTCATCTATAAAAAAGAACAAAATCTTGCCAATGCTAAAACATGGATGAACATGGAGAATACCATGCTAAGTCAGCCAGACAGAAAAATACTACATGATCTCACTTATATATAAGAAATGAAACTGAAATATACACAGATAGAAAACAGAACAGTGGTTACAGCAGTAGGGAGGAACAGGGAGACATAGGTCAGAAGACAAAGAAGCAGACACACAGGATGAACAAGTCTAGACATCTAATGTACAATAGGAGGGCTACCAGTAATAAAGTTGTATTGTATTTGGAATTCATGGCAAAGATTTTAGCTGCTCTTGCCATAAAAAAATAGCTAACTATGTGAGAAGGACATGTTACTTTGTTTCACTATAGTAACCTTTTTACTATCTATACTTGTCCCATAACATCATGTTGTATACCTAAAACACACACAATAAAAAAATTTCAAATTATCAGTGCTGGGGATTTAGCTCAGTGATTAGAGTGCTTGCCTTGCAAGCACAAGGCCCTGAGTTCAATCCCCAGCACCGAAAAAAAAAATTTTTTAAATATCAAATGGCATTTAAGAGCTACAAAAAAGATGGAGGTGTTTGGATATAGAAAGGTTAAAGAACTGACAGTTTTGGAGACTTAGCCAGATTAGCCATGTGAATGGTTAGGTTCCTCAACATGAGGACATAAGGGGGAGGGTAGAGACAGGGTATTGCTACGTATTACAGGGTGGCCTTCAACTCACTATGTAGGCCAAGCTAGTGTCCAATGAGAGGTGATCCTCCTGCCTCACTCTCCTGAGTGCTGGGATTACAAGTGTGTTATGGCTTATGTCTAGATGTCCCTGCAAAGCCCCATGAGGTCATCACATCTAGAGTGTGGGATGTTGGGATTAAGGGTATGTGATTACTAAATCAATCCATTGATTGGTTGGCACCACCTTAATCCTGGCAGCCTGGATAAGATATAAGGGAGAGAAAGAGGCACTTACTCCTTGCTTACCCTCTTGCCTGCCTTGCTGCCTTCTGCCTGTCTGCTGCCACCCTGCCTTGGATCCAGCCGACTGTGGACTGAAACCTCTACAAACTGTGAGCTAAATAAACCTTTCTTCCCTTAACGTTGGGTGTCGGGTATTTTGTCTCAGCAAAGAGAGAACAGTAACTAAGACAAAATGTGTGCCACCAAGCCCAGCATAGGACATGATTTGAAAAGACATTAAGTTGGATTTCAACATTTTAATGACTGAGGGGTTGGGGATTTAGCTCAATGGTAGAGCACTTGCCTAGCAAGCACAAGGCCCTGAGTTCAATCCCAGCACTGCCCCCACAAAAAAAAAAAAAGAAAAGAAAAGAAAATGACAAGAAAGAAAGAGGTATGGAAAAGTCTGTATGAACATCTGCTACTTCCATGCTTGTCCAACATTCACTCCTCCTTCTGGTGATAGCACCCCGATGTTACTATGGGAACCACCACCACCCTCCAGCACAGAGGGGGATTCCAAAATACCAGTAAGGATCTATGTCTTGCTATGGGGAAGTGGAACAAGAATGTTCATTTTATTATTCTCTATACTATACAGATACATTTTATTCTCTAAACTACACAAATACATTTTTATAGCCTCATGTATATATTTTACTATTTTTTTTTTAAATTCCCTCTCCTCATTCCAAAGGGAAAGCACCTGATCCAATTCTGTGCTAGAAGAGTCACAAAGACAGGTATAGGAGCCTGACCCAATTTAGGCCACCGAGACACCAGCCCAGAGTTTTCAGTGTGACTATCAGGAAAAAGGCGCTCTCTTTCTACGGGAGCTGTGAAGCCTGGCTGCAGAACACACCCCTCACTCACATAAGAGTAAAGCCAACACTGAAGAAAGCAGAGGCCAGAGACGGCAAGTGACAGAGCCTGACTTCACCTGACTACCTTATTCCAACACTCTGTAAGGCCAGAACACCTGGGCCTTGGAGTCTGTACTTTTTCTTTCCTAGTTAGTTTGCTTTTGGCTTATGTCCTTTTAAAAGAATCCTAACTGATTTGGTAGTAGTCAAATAAGGTATTCTCAATTCCACAGCCTGTAGGCTCATTTCCAGCAGGTAAATCCAACCACGCCCCCCCGCTCAAGGCCCTGTATGCCCCAACCCTCATGTCATTCAAAGTAATAGCTGATGTCCTTGGGGGGCTCAACAAGCCCCATAATTGGACCCCTCCCTTCCCTTGGCTTGTGATTCTCCATCGCTCAAACTACCCCAGCTACAGTGGCCTCTTGACCATCCCCCAGACACATGAGACCTATACCTGCAGGCCTCTGCTTCAGCTCTTCCCTCCACCCTACATGTCTCTCCAGACACCCACCTGCTTACTCCTTCATTTCCTCCAAGTCTGCTCAGGTCTCAAGTTTTCACTAAGTACTATTTTAATCTCCCTTCCCCTGGCCAATGATCCTGAACTCCCTCCCTGCTCCTCTCTTCCCTCCCACAGCATTCACTGCATAATCCAGTATATACTCACTAAAATGAACCCCATGAAGGCAGGCGTCTTTGGCTTGTTTATTTATCTCAGGTTGCTAGAACAGTGCCTGGGTCATAAGAGGCCCTCAGATATTTGCTGAGCAAAATGAATGACATGAGTCTCCAAGGAACCAGAACTTAGTATATAAAAGCAAACTGAGAAACTTAGTATGGTGGTACATTCCTGTAATCCCAGAACTCTGGAAAGGTGAGGCAAGAGGACCCCAAGTTCAAGCCCAGCCTGGGCAATGTAACTTAGCAAAGCCCTGTCTCAAAAATAAAAGATAAATAAAAGGTCTGGGGATGTAGTTCAGTGCAGGGGTACTGGGTTCAATCCTCTATACCACGGGGGGAAAAAAGTCAACTCAGAATGAAGGGACAAGACTGAGATGTGGGAAGGGGTGTTAACCACAGACCAAGCATGAGAGTGGCCAGGTACTCAGCCTCAGCAGGCACCATGAAGTTGGAAGCTGATTCAGAGGACAAACAGCTCAGGACAACTTGCAGGTGAAAGTAAAAAAGATACAGTAATTAGGTCAAGTGATTTATTTACATTTGAGGCAGAGAGAAAAGACAATGATATAGGGCCTGGTGGGTTTAGCTGGCATCAGAAAAGTTGGTTAGCATTCCACCCATCATACCACGGTTTAATGATCTGGAAGATGGTGGGTGGCATGTTCACCACTCCACCCATCTCTTAATTCAGCGGTATTTCTCTCTTAACCCGGCACTTGCAGAGGCCATTCAGAAGGGTCAGCCTGACCAATCACAAAACTACTCTATTTCCTGGCACCACCCTGGGCCGCAGAAACAATTCCCCTCCGTGTGACAACTGCACACTAAGGGCAGCCTGGCAAACCTTCACTGTTCTTGCCCAGAAACGAATCCTTATCATCCAAGCTCAAAATCCCAGTGTCCAAAAGGGCAAAAAAACAGGTTTCTTTTCAAAGACAGACCATAATACTCACCTTTCCCTCCTACCATCCAGAGACCCCAGGATTCGTAGGCAAGAGAAAGCAGGGCAGAAGGCAGGCTTCCTTCCATCATTCTGACTCACCTCTGCCACCTGCCTCGCCTCTCATTACAAAAATTTATAGGAATACATGTGTATGCCAAGACTCAAGGAAAACGTTACTCCCAGTCAGAGAAAGAAATTACAAGGCTTAGCCTCTAAGGAAAAGTGGCTTGCTATAAATCAGGCCCTGGAGACTGATGTCATTTAGATGCTCCTCATAGTTGTTAGGAGACTTATTAAATTTTAATAATTAATAATAATACCTTCAACACTATCATCAGTAACCAAACTTGGGCCTCACTTTCTGCCAACTAACCAGATCACGGAGGTACAGGTAATTTATTTGTAAAACAGTCACACTTCTGAGTCAAGAATCATCCAAGAATGCATCACTAAACAATTATCTTGCCAAGCGTGGTGGCGCACACCTCTAATCCCAGCACTGGAGTGGCTCAGGCAGGAGGATCACTGCAAGTTTGAGGCTTGTCTGGGCTACATAGTGAGTTCAAGCCCAGCTTAAACTATACAGCAAGACCTTGTCTTAAAAACAAAAACATGGGGTTGGGGATTTAGCTCAGTGGTAGAGTGCTTGCCTAGCAAGTCCAAGATCCTGAGTTCGAGCCCCAGCAGCACCCCCCCAAAAAAGCTATCTGATCCAGGTGTGCTGGCACACATCTGTAACCCCCAGCACTTAGGAGACAGAGGCAGGTAAATTGCAAGTTTGAGGCCAGTCCAGGCTACATTATAAATTCAAGGCCAGCCTGGACTACATAGCAAGACCCTGTCTCAAAAAGAAAAACCAAAAAATTAAATTAAATTAAAAAGCTCTTTGTAAGGGGCTGGGAATTTAGCGCAGTGGTTAGAGTGCCTGCCTAGCAAGCGCAAGGCCCTGAGTTCAATCCTCAGCACCAAAAAAAAAAAAAAAACCCAAGAAACCTCTTTTAATAGCCCACCTCCAAGATGATTCTAGTGACCTCCACTTCCAATATCCACACCCTCTTCCCACATCTGTACCAGTGTTGGTTCGTGTGACCAACAGAACACGGCAGAGGTTAGATTATACGAGACTGGCTGGAGTCTTTGGGCACTCTTGGATCACCTGCTCTTGGGGAAACCAGTTGTCATGTCAAACGGCCCTATAGAGGGTAACTAAAACCTACCAGTAGCGACGTGACTGAACCTGGAAACCAATCCTCCAGCCTTCAGATGACTGCAGCCTCCTGAACCGCTTGACTCATAACCACCCAGGTAAGCTGTTCCCAGATGCCTGACCCACACAGGCACTATTTTTAGGTGCTAAATTGCTGGTATTTGTTACACAGCAATAGATAATTCATTAACCTACATAGAAATAAAAAATCACAAAGTTTAATCTCACTCCCAACCTATATAGTTTCATCTGAAACCCATTTCTCTATCCATAAGAAAGCATCAGGGTTGGGGATTTAGCTCAAGTGGTGGAGTGCTTGCCTAGCAAATGCAAGGAACTGAGTTTGATCCCCAGTACCAAATAAAAAAGAAAGCATTAAGTTATTTATTTAGTCATCAACAGTTACTTTTGAATGTCAAATCTGGGTAAGATATTTCCAAATTACAAAAGCCTTCATATAGTCTACAATATTCTGTAAAATAGAGAAATTATTACATACAGACACGAGCACACACATCTTGAGCTGCTCAATCCATTGGCCTCACTGGCTTGAGTTTTCTTTTTCCTAATGATTTACAAACCCTCTCCAGAAGGTACATCAAGCCCCACTCTCCAGCTAGTTTGAATGCTCTGGGGCCTCCTAGCTGCAAGGTCAGCAAGTTCTGTTTTCTCATACTTATTTTTACTATACCACATGCCCTCCCATCTAAGGGGAGAAGAAAGGTCTCCTTATTTCACTAACATTGTGACAAGGTGGAATTCATTTAGTATGTGACTAAAAGGAGAAAATTCTGATAAGTGCTGAGAGCAATATAAATGTCTACAATTAATGACTAAGTGGCAACAGAAGCACTGATACAATCACTGCTCAAGTCCTGGTCTCAGCAGAAATGGTGATGGGGGCAGGGGAGATGTCCCTCTTCCCCTCTCTGGACTCTTCTGACTCTGGAAGCAGGAGGAACGTTCTGTCATTCTAAGAAAATCAGGAGCCTCCCACTGCACAAAGAAGGTCAAAGGGCAAGCTTTCTTTCAATCAACCACAAAACCAGTCTCTGCCAAACCTAAACAGTATGGTAGGCCATCGGAGGCGAATGAAGCCCCAGACAGAAAACCACAGTGAGCCTCTCCTCCTCGCCGCTGGCTAGGGTCTGAGTCAGGTGACTACTCAGGCCAAACGGCAAACCTAAACAAAGATCACGCCCCACAGGACAGACTGAGGGGAAGACGGCGGCTCTCGCCCGCAAGACCAAAGCTGCCCAGTCCTGCCCCGGAAACCCATTAACTCTCGCTTCGTTGCAGTCCCAGGGAACATGCATGCGGCTCCACAAGTTACACGGTGCTCAGGCTGCAGGGGTGCACCTGGCGGTCAGAACCCCCGGGCTAGGGCACGGGCCCCGAGCGCAGCAGCAACAGCAGCACCAGCACCAGCACGCCCGCCTCCAGCCACAGCCCACAAACTGGACCCCTCCCCAGCAGCTGTCACCACCGCGCTGCCGACCAGTCACAGCCAGAGACAGCGGTCCCCGAGCCGCTCCCTGCGCCACGACCCCGCGAGGGCTGCAGAGAGCGAGATGCTTTGGCTGAGCGCTCCGGGGGCGAGGGCGCGGCCCCGGGCCTCGGGCGGCTCTGGCTCGATCACCCTCCCACCCCGGGGGCAAAACGAGCCTGCCCGTCCCAGCCCCGGGCGCCCTACCTTGTCACCGAAGCTCCGGGCCACGAGCAGGTCTGGGCTGGGCGTGCTGTCGCCGCCCACGGCCTCCTCGCTGCTGGAGCCGGCCAGCGGGTGCGGCATGTCGCGCAGGGAGTGGGGCCCCGAGGACGGCAGCGCCCTGGGGGGTCCGCCCGCCATGGCGCGCGCCCCCGCGTCCTCCCGCTGCCCGCGCGCCCCGCACGCCCCGCGCCGAGGCCCCGCACGGCCGCCCCGAGGCCCGAGGCCCTGCACCGGCCGGCTTGGAGCCGCCGCCGCCGCCGCCCGCCGGCTCGTCGTGCTGCCCCCTGGGCTCGGCTCTCCCGCGCCGCCCGCCCCGGCCCCGCGCCCGAGCCCGCCTCGGGTCCCTGGGCACCTTGGCCGCGGCGCCAGGCCCGCTCCGCCACGCCGCCCACCCCGCGGCCCCGCCCCCGCGGCGCGCGGGCCGCCCGGGAGGGGGCGGGAGAGGAGCGGGCGGGGGTGCGGGGTGAGGGCGGGGACGGGGCGGGGCTGGCGGTTGAAGTCCCGCCCGACTCGCCGCGCGGCAGGAAATGCGCCCTCTGGGCTCTGCGCGGTTCTGCGAGTCCGAGCTCACCGCGGGGAGGCCAGCGCCGGGGAGGCTGCGCGCAGACGCCGGGCAAAGTTTAACGGAAATCCGAGGCCGAAGAAGATGTCAGAGGGTCCTGTTCCGTTCCACACGCTTTACTGATGCGCCCGCCGGCAGCTACTCTGGGGGCTGGGGGCTTTGGGGACACGCGCGTGAGCCAGGGTGTTCTGGACCCTAAGGAACACGCAGAAATAACCCAAAGTAGATGGAATTACAACGCAGAAAATAGGGGTAGCACAAGGGTTTATAAGGCTCAGAGGACCTGAGGAACGTCGGCTGGGAGGGAATTCAAGGAGGCAACGCGAGGTTTCTCCAGATGCCCGCTGAGATCCCCTTGCCGTCTTGCTTCTGCAGCTAAGCCAGGTTTGTGTAAGGTGAAACCTCGCAAGAGTGAACATCTGATAATTAAGAGAGTGTGCTACAAATGAGCTATGGCTCTTGGACTCACACTTGGCCAAACAGCCTTTTTCAAGAACTGTGCGATTCAAGTTATTTTTCGTGCGTTTCTGCTTCCTTTCCAGGTCTTGGACTGAGCTGGATTCTCAAATCTTGTGATTGCTAGTGTGGTGGAGATAGTCAAGGCGTTGCTTCCAACTCTTGGGACGTTCACTTCCTTCTTCCACCTTATCTGTCTCTAGCTTCTGTTTCTAAAGCCAAGTCATTAGAGTCAGATATCTCTCAGAGCAGTAGGATGGCTCTCTAGGAGGAGACACATTTTTCTCTACCCACCTCCATATTTCTTGGGTCTGCCCAGTTTTACCTAAGAAGTGGTAACAGATCTTGAAGTTGGAATTCGAGGAAATCCTACCCAACTGTTGCTCTACAAAGAACTGGAGGAGAATGCAGAGTTGAAACAGATCCAAAATATGTTAAAGACTCACTGAGCGTCTAAGATTATCCGTAATTTCCCCTGGTATAACTCATAAGGTGGACCTTGAGTCCTCTAGCTCTTTTATCGTCCCCCAGGAGCCTGCCGTGGTTGTATTACAGACTGCTAAATTGCACAGAAATTAACAGGCAGATAGGGCTAGGCCCTCGAGGGAGTCAGTGCAGAAGATGAGAACACATAAAAACTGTGGCTGGGGCTCCCCTGAAAAAGGCAAGATCTTGAGATTAAAGTCAGGATGGCCAAATTTACATACTTTGCTAATGGATAAACAAATCTGAGTTTATACTGAAACTGGTATCAGCCTTTTAGGATTTGCCATAGAAATAGACCATTATCTCACTAGGGGTGAGCCATCCTGACCCACCCACTAGGACTAAGTCTAAAACTACCAAGACTAAGACTAAAAACAAGATGAAGACTATAGATTATCAACCAAGGTTAATGATGTCATGTATATGCCCTTGCTACAAGCCAGGCTTCATTATCGGATCAATATTAGCTAAACGGCTATACTTGTAAACTTACTAGTTGATTATAGTTTGATTCACGTTGTATCCACCTCATGAGTCTGCCCTATAAAACATTGTTGGAGAGAGGACCTGGGCGGCAACCCACTCAGGACCACAGTTGTCTCTCAGGAACTATTCCTATTTCCTATTCCTATTCCCCAGCTCCCAATTGTGTGTGCCTCATTCCTTTGAGCACCTGTGTTCCCCATTCGAGTGTGTCCTATCTCTCTCAATAAATCATTCCCACTCAACCTCCATTGTTCTTGGAATTCATTCTTCGATTTTGGGGAACACAAACTTGATACATCAGTTTGGGAGTTATATCTCTGCTGTATCAGTTGGGCAACAAATGGGGTTTTGTTGTTGTTTGCTACATTGGTGACTGAACCCAGGTCTTTCTCACTGAGCTACATCCAGCCCTTTATTTTTTATTTTGAGACAGAGTCTTGCTAAATTACTCAAGCTTGGCTCAAATTTGTGATCTTTCTGTCTCAGCCTCCCAGAGTGCTGGAATTACAAGCAGATGCCATTACACCAGGCTTGTTAATGTTTTTATATTCAAGAGTGGCTTATAATTACTGCAGACTATTACCTGTTCTGAGTTAGCATTAAAATGAATGGCACGTGCCTGTAATCCCAACACACAGGAGGCTGAGGCAGGAGGATCACAGTGAGTTCAAGGACAGCCTGGGTTACATAGCAAGTTCAAGGTCAACTACACAGTGAGACTCGGTCTCAAAAAACACACATACACAAAAAAATTATAAAATAAATAGCACAGACATAACCGGAAATGAGTGTTCTATAGATGTATATAACATGTTTTTGTTGTTGGCAACATTTTTGAGGGGTTTTTGGTGCTGGAGATAGAACTCAGGGCCTTGTGGTTGTGAGGCAGGCACTCTAACCACTGAGCTAATTTCCCAGCAACATGGGTTTTTAAAAAAATGAATGGTGTTATTTATTTTAACAACCAGGACACTTTAACATAACAGAGATTTTATTTCATTAAGACTCCACAGAGCTTTCTCCTGAGAACACTAGAGAAAAATGAAAAGAGAGCCACAGTTGAAATTCTGTTTAATCACTAGAAGTGGGTAACAATGAGCAAGTTGACTATCTTCATCCAACCTATTTCTTAACCCAAAAAGGGGGAAGATGGAGAGCAGGTAGTAATTCTTACATTGAAATGATTGTGAGAGATAATATTCTTCATGTCGTTATCCTAGTAACATGCTGGCCTGAGCTAGGCATAGTGGTGCATGCCTATAAGCCCAACCCTCAGGAGGGTGAGGCAGGAGGATCGAAAGTTTGAGCCCAGCCTGAGCAATTTAGCAAGACTGTCTCAAAATTTAAAAAAAATAAGTACTGGAGATATAGCTTAGTGTGAAAACGCTGGTACTAAATCCTCAGTACTAAAAAAAAAAAAAAGTAGGTGTCCCCTGTTTCCTAAATGTTAATATTCCCTTCCTTATCCCTCAGGGTATTTTTTTGTTTTTGTTTTTTTTTTTTGGTGCCGGGGATCAAACTCAGGGCCTTGTGCTTGCTAGGCAAACGGTCTAACCACTGAGCTAAATCCCCAGCCCCTCCCCTCAGGTTTTTCTCTACTCTTTTTTTTTTTTTTTAAAGACAGGGTTAGATTAAGTGAAATAAATTGGACACACATGAGTACATAGCAAATTGTTTCTCTGATATGAGAAACCATAAGTGTAAATAAGGACAAAAAAGTATAACAGATACTAAGTAAAAGATAATATTCAATAGGGAGGAGAATTAGAAAGGAAGGAGGGGGAAAAGAAGGCCAGGAAGAAGAAAGGAAAAAGGAGAAAAATGTACTTAAAGCTACTGTAAATAAGGAAGGGAGGAGGAGTGGAAGGGAAGGGTTGGGAAGAAGGGGGGATCCAAGATGTATCATGTACAGGTACAAATTAACTATGATGAATGTGATCACTATGTATACAATGTACCAATACATGTTCTTGATAAATAAAAAAAAAATAAAAAATGGAAAAAACTTGAAAAAAAAGACAGGGTTAGAGAAGCAAGGACTAGAAGAAAAAAATGGAAACAAAGCTTTTGTAAATAAGAAGGGAGGAGGGAGTGAAGGGAAGGGAGGGGAACGGGGGGAAAAAGCAGCAGCAAGATACATCATGTACAGGTAAAAATCCCTATGATGAATGTTATCACTATGTACATCTAAAATGTACCATTAAAATTAAAATTAAAATAAAAACAGGGTCTTGCTATATATTCCACACTGGCCTTGAATTTGCAGTCCTCCTGCCTCAGCCTTCTGAGTGCTAGGATTATAGATGTGTTCCACCACACCTGGCTTTTCTCTACTATCCTTATAAAGTAATAGTCATAGAGTTTTTATTGTTGTTGTTGTTTGGGGTTGTTTTGTCTTCTTTGAGACAAGGTCTTACTGTGTAGTCCAGGCTGGTTTTGAACTCACAATGATCCTCCTGCCTCAGCCTCCCAAGTGCTGGGATTACAAGCATGCGCTACCACGTCTGGCCCCAGTCATAGAGTTTTAATAACTAAATACACTGTACCCCAAACTATTTGTCAGTTTGACTCAAGAGTGTTAGTTTTCTATGTTTCCATCCACAAACAAGAAAGGGGGGAAAAAAAAGAACCAGAATTCCTTTATTTTCCAATTTCCTGGTTGTTCAGTGGCATCTGACCACAATGATCCAGTGGGTAGTCATCAAAACTAAAGAAAGCGAACTTTTAGGGAAAATATTTTGGTAGAAAGTTTCCACCATGTAAATTTAGCTGAGGCTGCCTGTTCACACTCAGTATTTCCTGTTGCACTTCAGTATTCCTTGTGGCAGGAAATTGTCACCAAAATAACATCAGTGCCCACACGCGATTACATTGCTACTAAAAGTTTTTAAAGCAATGTGGTGGTGAGGAGAGAATGAGAATTTTATCGGAGCAGAAGACCGTGGTATCCTTTGGAATTTATGGAGTGAACTCGGATTTCTAGGGCTGAGCTCTGGGGAAGACTTGGGTGTATGTGTGAGATAGGGGACTCCTCAATGCCACCAGAACCCAAAATCATTACATGGGACCTTCCCCATCCACAGGGAACTGCAGGTGCTGAGCCTGGTAGCCCTCGGGACGACAGGGTCACAGCCCCAATGTTGAGCAAGTGTGCCAGACACAGGGGCAGCCTGGAAAGCTCGGCAGCAAGCCTGTCAGGCCGCACATGCGGACCCGGGCCTGAGAAACAAAGCAGCCCGGGAGGCAGGCTCTCACCCCTGCCCTGGTACAGAGTGTGCTTAGGCCTGCTTCATGTTTGTGTTAGCTGCTTATCCTCTTCTGGTTGTAACACAATCACAGCTTTATTCTTTACAGCACCCCAAACCCTGCCTCGGAATAACACCACCACTTCTGAAGTGGGCTTCTGGGGAGGACAAAGAAGGTTTTCAGAGAGCATTCGGAGTTACATGGAGCAAGCCACAGAGGGCTATCTCAGACAAGGCGGGGGGGTGACTGTCAGGGTGTGATCCCGGACAGAGGCAAAATTGTGTGCACTGTTTAATTCCTCCAGTGATGGCCCAGATAGAAGCAAGCTCCACTTGAGGCCAGGATCTGAAGAGCTTCGCAAATAAGAAATTGGAACTTGCCCCAGAACCAGCAGAGAGTTTTGTAGGTAAAGAATAGCACCATTTTATTTTCCCATATCAAAAGGCTCCTGACCCCACCCCAACACACACCCCATCCCAGAGCATGGACGCCCTCAGGCAGAAAGGAATGAGTACAGTCAGTCATGAATCTCACACGCCTTGGTGCCCAAGGACCCCTGTGAGCTTGTTAAAATACTTATTTTAGAGCTCACCCAGGAGATTCGGCTTCTAGGGAACAAGCTAAAATATTTTTAAATTTTGCCAGGTTTGGTGGTGCATGCCTGTAATCTCAGCACTTGGGAGGCTGAGGCAGGAGGATGGCTATGAGCACGAGGCCAGCCTGGGCTATATAGTGAGATCAAAGTCATCCTGAAATACATAGTGAGACTGTGTCAAAAAAAAAGATGATTAGATCATGGGGTGCTATACTTATCAGTGGATTAGTCCACTGATGAATATGTAGCTGACTTGCCGTTAGGAGGTGAGGCCTGGTTAGAGGTGAGTGCCTGGGGGTGTGACCTAGTAGGGTATATCTTCCTCTCTGCTTCCTGGTCACCATGACGTGAGCAGCTTTCCTCCACCAGACCTTTCCAACATGCTTTTCCTACTTTACAGCCAGGCGACTGTGAACTGAATCCTCTAAAAAGTGTGAACCAAAATGGATCCTCCTTGGTTGGGGATTTAGCTCAGTGTAGAGCACTTGCCTAGCGAGTGCAAAGCCCTGAGTTTGATCCCAAGCACCCCCCGAAAAAACCCCTAAAACAAAAATAAGAACAAAACAACAACAAAAAAAGAACAAAACAACAGAGCTGGGGATTTAGCTCAGTGGTTAGAGTGCTTACCTTGCAAGCACAAGGCCCCGAGTTCGATCCCCAGCACCTAAAAAGAAAAAAAGAACAAAATGGAAAAATGGATCCACTTTGAGACCATAATATTAAGTGAAATAAATCAGACAAACAGGCTTACTTATCATATGTGCAGTAGTTACTTTTGTAGAGTCAATAGTTTGCAAGAGAACAGATTTCATACAGGACACTTACAAATTGTTGGTGTTTGTGCAGTTTTTTTGGTGCTGGGGATCGAACTCAGAGCCTTGTGCTTGCAAGGCAAGCTCTCTAACCACTGAGGTAAATCCCCAGCCCTGGACACTTACAAATTACAACATTCACCCACAAGCCAAAAGCAGGAAGAGTACAGAATGTCTGCCTACGCACTGGAGACCTGAAAGATAAAATCCAGGGCTGGGAGCCCATGACACTGTCCTACATACATCCATGTCTGCACTAAAAGGCTGAAGAAATCTATACTGGAACCAGGATACAATACTCACAGCAGAGACAAAGACCAGAACTCACCTGAAGCAAACACCAGCCCTCCCTGACGATAGCAAGCCCCTGAGCTCCTTCTACAACGAGAACAGCCGAGTTCCCTTCGAGAAAACCAGCCTCGACAGCGCTTCTCCTGGGAAGCAGCTGTCTGCTATTTTCTGCTCCCGTTCTCCTTTATATTGTGTTGGCAACAGTCCTCAGGTGGATCCTCTACACCCAGAACCACGCCAACTCAGTTCAGCTGGGCGTTCCTGCTCAAATTGACCATATCAGTCCATCACAACATGGTTTCTCTTATATGAGAAATCCAAAATATAAATAAAGAGCAAAATAAAAGATAGATAATAGAAATTAGGGAGATAGCAGCTGGGTGTGTGGTACATGGCTGTAATTCCAGCATTTGGGAGGCTGAGGTAAGAGGATCACCATGAGTTCGAGGCCAGCCCGGGCTACATAGTATACATAGTGATACCCTTTCACAAAAAAACAAAATTACATATAATTTAAAAACTAAAATAAAATTTAAAAATAAAAATTGGGGGAAAATAAACTAAAAAAAGACCAAACCAGTGACCAATGTACGGTTTATGGGAAGACTGTTCAAGATGTGGAACAGACCACAGCAAGCAAAAAATTCCATTTCTTCCAATTCTCCTTGAATTTGCTTCAAAATAAAAGGGGAGGGGCATAGTGAAAATATAAATATAATAAGAAACTAGCCAGGAGTGGGATGGGTATGTAGGGGTTTGTTATACTGTACTTTTTAAAATATGTTTCAATTTTACATGAAAAAATACTGTGAGCCAAAATAAATGCTTCCTCTTTTTTTGTGTGTGCTGGGGATGGAACTCAGGGCCTTAGTGCTTCCTAGGCAAGCTCTCTACCACTGAGCTAAATCTCCAACCCCAAACACCTCCTCTTTTTAAATTGTGGGTTGTCAGATGTTACGTCTCAGTGAAAGAAAGTATTAACAGCCTCAAAATTCTTCAGCCTGCCCCGCGGGATCCTAGCAATTGGGCTTCATCTGGCTATAGAAATGAGGTTTTCTGCTGTTGCTCAAAGATACCTATTACCTGGCTTTCTGCTGAGTGCTTCTTCTAGTACTGGAAACCTTGGCATTCAGCCTTAGTAGCAGGGAGTCTTCGGTCAGGGTGAAAACCTCCTGACTGACTGTACACCCTGTGATGGTGTTGGTTCACCCCCAGGAAAGATCATTATTCATTCGATCCAGCAGTGGGACTCCCAGAACACAGCAGAAATGCTGATATGTACTGGCCAGAAGATGGATCTGAGAATCTCCACTGCAAAGTCCTGTGTAATAGCCGAAGTAACAACTTGTGACTTAGCAGTGTGATGCATAAATAAATGTGATCTATTCACACAATAGAATTTTTGGTTTTTGGTTCTGTTTTTTGTTGTTGTTTTTGTTTGTCTTTTTTTTTTTCTTTTGTTTTTTGAGACAAGGTCTTGCCATGTCGTCCAGGCTGGCCTTGAACTCACTATGTAGTCCAGGTTCACCTCAAATTCACAGCAGTCCTCCTGCCTCAGCCTCCCAAGTGCTGGGATTACAGATGTGTGCCACCTCTCCCAGCTTTCACATGCTAGAATATTAAATAGCATTGAGAATGAAGGGATATGTGGCGAATGAATCTCACAAATACAATGTTGAATGAAAGAAAGCAAATATAAAATAATATCTACTGTATGATTCCATTTATAGAAAATAAACCATCAAAACTAATGTATAGTTCTGGGAGTAAGAATAGTACTACCTTTTTAGGGAGTTTCCAGGGTACTGATAATATCCTGCAT
This sequence comes from Hystrix cristata, assembly GCA_004026905.1. Taxonomy (NCBI): domain Eukaryota; kingdom Metazoa; phylum Chordata; class Mammalia; order Rodentia; family Hystricidae; genus Hystrix; species Hystrix cristata. Next base: position 13,993 of record PVJO010011549.1, on the reverse strand, counting down.
TTTAAACTGGGAGGTGGCTCTTTGTAAAATTTCACCATGTAGTACATTTATGATTTGTGAGTGTGTAGGGCTGAGGATACAGCCTGGTGATAGAGTGCTTCCCTAGGATGCACGAGGCCCTGGGTTAATCCCCAGTACCACAAAAGAAAAAAAAAGTTTACATAAAAAAGGGGCAAGCATCTAGGTAGTTGATGACTTACACTTCATAAATGAAGAAGCTGAGGTTCAGAGATGGTAAGCTACTTACCTGAGGTCAACCAGCCACTGCCCTCTTTCCCTTGGAGGCACAATGAAGCACTTGTGGGTTTGGGGAACACTAGTTTAGATGAAGCCAGGCAGGTGGGGTGCAGCTCAGTGGTTGAGTGCGTGCATAACATGTGCAAGGCCCCGGGTGCAGTCCCCCGCAACCGGAGAGATAAAGCCAAAAGGTACAAGGCCCCGAAAGGAGAGAAAGTGTCAGCCACTATTAGCTGCTTGCCAGTCATCGCCTCTTCACTGATGCAGAGCTTCTTGCTCTTCTTCTTGCCCTTTCTTTCAGATAGTCCTGTGTGGACTGGTCTCTGAAGCTGCAAGTCATCCCCTGGCCCTGAGCACAGACATTCCTAGTACCCTGACGAGAAATGAGGGGAAAAAACGGAAAAAGCCTGAGTCTTTAAAGACATCACTGAGCCTGCACAACCAACTCCAGATTTAAGTAAAAAATAAATGCACCTACAGTCTCAGGCAGGTTAAAGGGGAATCCCTGTAACTTGTAGCTGAACTCATTCTTGTGGATTCAGGAGATGAGGAATATAAGCAAGAAGGAGAAAGTCTTAAGAGGAAGATTCATCTGTGGGGTGCAGGGTTCAAGCGGAAATGCCACCCTTCCTTAACCTGCATTCTCAAAAGGGGCAGTGCGGCCTCCAAAGGGATGAAAATTGGTTCCTGAGGTGGAAGAGGCCTCTGGACTCTACTGATCTCCCCAGGTCCTCGCCCAGCCTTCTGCACCACTTGGGGGCAGTGGAGCAAAACAACGCTGGGGGCGCAGTAGGAAAATTACACTCTGTTGCCCAATCATACATCCGGGTGAGGTGGCTGCTCAAAGTAGGGGTTCCACACTGGCCCAGCTATGGGATATAAGGTAATTAATTATACTGGCATTTGGGGATTCTCTGGATGGTGGGGTGGAGACTTGTTCTGTCCCGTGATGTGGCAGGCAGAGCACCATCACCACCACTCACACAGAAAACGGGAGGTCAGAAAGTTGTGCCCACCACTCACATAAACTTGAATTTAAACCAATAAATGGGAAATTCTAGAATTTTTTTTATCTGATAAAATGCTCATTTCTCCAAAATCTAGCCCCATCTTTTGTGAGATTTCTTAAACCATCCCAAGGTTCACTCGGTGCCCAGTTGCCAGGGCACAGGGTGGAGTAGTGTGTAGCTCAGCTGCTCTGGGGAAGCATTCTTGTGAGGCTGTAACCTTCCAGTTTGACTCATTCAACAGCTTCTGAGCATCGGGTCAAGGTGGACCTAAATTCCTCCTGAAAAAAGCCTCAAATCCAGTCCCGAAAGCTGTGGGATCTTACGAGGTTTTGATGAGTCTAGTAATTTAACGCTGGAGTTCCAGCTTCACTTTGGCCACTGGGTTTCTGTACGGCCTTAGAATTAAATTTTGTGCTGCTGACTTTGAGCCACCATCGGCACGACTGCAGCCCAGCACTCCTTGGGGTGCAGATACAGGGGTGCCTGGCACCTGGCCGGTACCTTCTTTTGTTGTTGTTCTTGGGGTTTTTGTTTGGCTTGTTCTTCATCTTTATCTTTGTTTTCTTTTCTTTTTTGTTTTTTTTTTTTTTTTTTGGTGCTGGGGATCGAACTCAGGACCTTCTGCTTGTGAGACAATCACTGTAACCACTGAGATAAGTCCCCAGCCCCTTGTTTTCTTTTTCACTTTTTTTATTAGTACATGTTTGCAAATTTGTTTTTATCTACTCTCTCTCTCTCTGTCTCTCTGTCTCTCTCTGTCTCTGTCTCTCTCAGTGGTGCTGGGGTTTAAACCTACAGTCTTCATACTGAGCTACATACCCAGCCCTTACTTTACTTTTAATTTTGAGACAGACCTTCACTAAATTGCTGAGTTGCCCAGGCTGGGATTGAACTTGTGATCCTCCTGCCTCAGCCTCCCAGAGTACCTCACCCAGCTATATATATATTTTAACAGCTACTTCTTTATCTAGATAGCACCTGTGTCTTTTCTAGAGTAGAGAACCGAATCAAATTTTCCTGTAAGGTCAACACTGAACCTAACCATTAAATTTGATCTGGTTCTCGTCCAATTCAGTTTACAGCCAGCATCACGGAAAGAATTAATTCCAAGAATTGAAGTACAACTATTTGGTGATGTGGCTGCTGATGTTACTCTATAACATGGAGGAGAGAAAGCTGCATAGTGTCTGCCGCTTTCAGCTGAGACCCAGTGGGGCTTGGGCTAGTCGAGCAAGTGAGAGAATGTGGAGGGAATATCTCTGTTCTACAGCTCCAGTTGGTACAGAAATCAATCTCACTTTGTATAGAGCTGAGTAAAGTGAGAAGCCAAGATCAGGAAACTACAGTAAGGAGAGATGAGGTAGTAGGAAAAAAAAAAAAAAAAGAGCCAGGCCTCACAAATCAGGAACAACAACAAATAAACCTTCTGCTGGGCATGGTGGTATATGCCTGTAATCCCAGCACTTGGGAGATTGAGGCAGAAGGATCACCGAGATTTTGAAGCCAGTATATATTGGGTTAAAGGCCGGCTAGGGCACTGTTGGAACCAGAACCACTGTGCTTGCTGGGCTGGGATACATGACCCGGCCAGAACAGCCAGAACTCACTCTTCTGGACGGGTTCTGAGCTAGCTGGGGGGGATTCAATCAGGGAAATGACTTCCAAAATTCCTTGCTGACCACCCATGTAATTTGTCCATCTAAATTCGAGGTTGTAGAGGCACCAGCTCTATTTCTGAAGGCAAGGTGCTTTCTTGATTTAGATAATATTCCCTCAAGGAAGGATGTGGCCGGCAATAACAACCTGATCCCTCCATTTTACATTTAAACCTTTTATTTTAGAAAGCTGTGAAACTGGGCATGGTGACACAAGCCTATATATAACCCCAGCAGTCTGGGAGGCTGAGGATCACAAGTTCAAGCCCAAACTGGACAACCTAGTGACTTATTTAGACTCTATTTTAAAATAAAAATTTTAAAAAGGGTTGGGGATGCAGCTCAGTACAAAGGCCTTGGGTTAAATCACTACCACTGGGTGGGGGGGCTTTTAGATTTCCAGAAATGTTTGTTTGTTTATTTAGAGACAGTGTCTCATCATGCTCTTCAGGCTGGACTTGAACTCACTATGTAGCCCAGGCTGGCCTTGAAGTCCTGGTGATCCTCCTGCCTCAGCCTCCTGAGTGCTGGAATTACAGGCATATACCACTACACCTGGCTCCAGAAAAGTTGCAGAGAGAGTCCAGAAAGTTTTTGTATACTCTTACCCAGTATCTCCTATTGTTTTGTTTTGGAGGGGGGTTTTGGGTCTTTTTTTTTTAATCTTTCTTTTTATTTTTGTCTGTGTTTTGAGACAAAGTCTTGCTATATAGTTCAGGATGGCCTTGAACTCACTATGTAGCCCAGGCTGGCCTCAAACTCGTGTCGATCCTCCTGCCTAGCCTCCCAAGTGCTGGGATTAAGGTGTATGCCACCCATGCCCAGCCCTATTACTAACGTATCACCACCATGGTACATTTGTCATGACCAAAAGTCCACACTGCTACGTTATCAACAACACTGTGTACTCTAGTGTACACACTACTTTCCCCCCACTGTTTCTTTCCCCTGTCAGAATCCCATCCAGGATATCGCCTTACATTTTGTTGCCCTGTGTGCTCAGCCTCCTCTGGTTTGTGACAGTTTGTTAGACTTGCCTTGTTTTTGAGAGCCTTGACAGTTTTGGAAATTGCTGTCTGGGCATTTAGTAGAATGTCCCTCAATTTGGGTTTGTCTGTGTTTTTCTCGTGGTTAGAGTGGGGCATGTGACTCTGGGAGGTGGACTATGGACGTAAGGAGCATTCTCATCACCTCGCATCCCGGGCACGTGATGTCTACACGGCTTGTCACCCAGCAAGTGAGATGTCATTGCCCGGCCGAGGTGCCGTCTACCAGGTTCCTCCACTGTGGAGTCCCTCCCCTCCCTGCTGTCCATATCATAGTCTTTGGAAGTATGTCTTAGGCACAGTTTGGTTTGTTTTTGGCCATCATTGTTGGAAACCCATTTTCTTCTGTTGTCTTTTTTTCCAGTACAATGGATTATACCCAGAGCCTTCACGCTGAGCTACCTCCCCAACTCTTTGTTTTTTTAATATTTTGAGACAGGGGTTGGGATTTAGCTCAGAGGTAGAGTGCTTACCTAGCAAGCTCAAAGGCCTGCGTTCAGTCCCCAGCAAACCACCCCCCTAATTTTTTTTTTTTTTGAGACAGGATCTTGCTAAATTGCCCAGGCAGAACTCAAACTTGGGATCCTCCTGCCTCAGTCTCCCAAAGTGCTGGAATTACAGGTGTGTGCCACCACACCCAGCTGGGGTCCCATTTTCACTTGATCTTAGCTGAAAGGCTGAAAAGCAAGGTGAGGGGGGTCCTATTTTCAACTCCTTCAAAAAGGAAAGTCCTGTGGTTAAGGCTGGTCTCAAAGTCTCATGTGCGCTATCAGGATGTGTCCTGCAGCAACCACACTCCTGTGATAGGGACTTTGCCCTTTAAGGGGCTCCTTCTCCTTCCTGTTGCTCTTTGGGCCTGATCCTCAGGGTTCATCTCCCCACAAGTCTATTGAAAGAGAAATATTTATCTCCTACATAAAGTAAATTTCTTCCCAAAATCTAGCCAAGAAATGAAAGTCTACTTAGTTAGTGGCTACAGAAAGATTAACAATTAATATATTCCAGAAAAATTAAAGATGTAAATGCAGAGACTATTAGCAGAATGTTTCTATAAACTTGGGGGGAAGGGAGAATTTTGGCAACATTAAAAACTAGAAGTTGTAAAAGAAGACATATTTGACAATAGGAAAATTAAGGGAATTTGACAGTAAAAAGATACCATATATCAAAAGACAAATTATAATGGAGGAAGTGAGAGTGATAGCTACAGAGCACAGAGTGTCTTTCTGGGGTAACAAAATGTTCTAAAACTGATTCTGGAGACGGCAGTGTCTCTCCCCTTCTCTCACTCACACTGATTGAACCCAAAATCTTCACAATGAACTACATTTTCAGTCTTTTAAAAAAATGTTTCTTAGGGCCAGGTGTGGTAGCGCATGCCTGTAATCCCAGCACTGGGGAGGCTGAGACAGGAGGATTGCCATGAATTTGAGGCCAGCCTGGGTTACATAGTGAGTTCAAGGCCAGCCTGAACTATGTAGTGAGACTCTGTCTCAAAAATAAATAAATAAATAAATAAATTCATAAAAATATTTTTAAATGTTTTCTGTTTTTTAAATTTTGAGATAGGTTTGCTAAATTGCCCAGGCTGGCATCAAACTTGCAATCCTCCTGCCTCAACCTCCCAGGTTCCTGGGATTATAGGTCTGTACCAACACACTCGGGTCTGCTTCCCTATTTTATAAAGACACCTGTGATTGCATTGAAGGCTGAGGCCCCACCTGGACAATCTCTCATCTCAAAATTCCTAATTTAATCACATGTGCAAAGACTTTTTTTCCGTATGCGATAACATTTACAGGTCCCAGGAATTAGGACTTGACCACAGGCACCTTAACCTTACAATAGGTTCACCGTCCTTTCCTAAGCCTGGAGACTAAAGAAAAGGTACTCATTAACTATCAAGAAATTTTAGGAATGCTCAAGGATTTGGAATGTGCAGCACAGGACTGATATTTTGGGATTTTTGTCATTAATGGTCTTAAATAAGAGGTCTTTAGCAAATTGATCAAATTTATAAATGACACCAAGCCTAGAGGAACTATTAACAATACTAGTGCAATAGTTTAAGAAGAACAGATACTTAGAAGTCTGACGTCCCAGTAACAAGGACAAGCACACTAGCTGCACACAGTGTGCTGTGGTTTGAATGTTTTTGTCCCCTCCAATAATTCATTTTGAAACTTGAGGACCAGTGCAACAGAGCAGTAGATAGGACCTGGGGCAGGTACTCAGGCCATGAGGTATATAGGAGTTGGTGCCTTTTTGTCCTGCCCTCCGCCACATGAGGACACAGAAAGGAGGCTGTCATCCACACCAGATGCCAGTGCCTTGATCTTGAACTTCCAGGCCTCAAGAACTGAGAGGGAAACATTCCTGTTCTTTATAAATTACCCAGTCTCAGGCATTTTGTTATAATAGCACCAAACAAATTGCAACATGATGGGAACCCACAAAACATTATTTGACAATAGAATTAGATTATCTTTTGAAGTAGTAAAAGAGCAAAAATGTGTGGTGGCACACACCTGTAATCCTAGCACTTGGGAGGCTGAGGCAGGTGGATTGCCACAAATTTGAGGCTCTCCTGAACTACATGCAAGGAAAAAAAAAGACCTACTGGCCTGCATATCCAAAAGCATCCTATAGACAAGAACAAGTCATTTTGTTTGTATTTTCTCTTTTGGGGGGCAGTGCTCAGGCTCAAACTCAGGTCCTTGAACTTGCTAGGCAAGCACTCTACCACTAAGCTAAACCCCCAGTCCCCTTGTTTGTATTTTCAGTACCCAACACAGCATATGATTCATTAAATATCTATTGAACAAGCCAGGTGTGGTGGTGCAATTATTCCAGGAGACTGAGGCAGGAGAATTGCCTCAAATTTGAGGCCAGCCTGAACTACATAGCACGCCTATAATCCCAGTACTCTGGGAGGTTGAAGCAAGAGGATTGAAAATTCAAGCCCAGCCTGGGCAACTTAGTGAGATCCTATCTCAAAATAAAAAATAAAAAACATACTGGGGATGTAGTTTGGTGTGACGGTCTTGGCTTCAATCCCTAGTACTGGCGGAAAAAAAAAAGATAAAAGAAAAAAGGAACTGTTTCATGTTGCCACTGGTTTGTCCCTTTATTAACTAGATTGGACACTTGCAGGTAAAGTGGGTTACATAGAGGATTCACTAAACTGCACCAAGCTTCTTGTGGAGTGGCTGCATGGGTACAGTGTAATTGCTTCATGTTATTTACTTCTAATTTAGGTACCTCTAAAGGACCTGGTTTCCAGTACATTTTAGTGTCATCGAAATGCTTAGAAGAGTACCAAGTCGGTACAGATGTTGAGTGCCCTGTAATTTAAATACATCTTTGCTGCCATCTACTGACATGTAGCTCAGTGGCAAAGTGCTTGCCCAGCAGTGTGAGACCCTGAATTTGATCCCTGGCAAAGAAAAAAAAAAAGCTGAAATATGCATTTTTGCTCATTTGTGCAATGATTTTTAAATTGGTGCTTTGAGACAGGGTCTTGCTATGTAGACCTTGGCCTTGAACTCACTATGTAGCCCAGACTGACCTCAAACTGGTGGTGATCCTCCTGCCTCAGCCTCTGAGGTACGCCACCATGCCCAGCATTCTTAACATTCTTGACCATAGTTATAAATGTAAGAGGCAGCTTCACCTAGTGATTTAGTTCACTACTGTAAAAAAAAAAAAAAGGTAGCATCTAGGACAAGCTATTTTATTTATCAATCTCAATGTCTCTACATCTTTGAAATAGAAAGATGATAATTATTTTCTTCTCAAAGGTTGGCCTTGAAAGAATGTATTTGGAGTCCTTAAGCATAGTAAGGATTCAATAAAAGACACTGATTTTCTCTAATGTTTCTAGACATTTTCCTTCAGGGCGCTCTTGAACTCACTGTGTAGCCCAGGCAAGTTCCCTTTTATAGACCCACTGAACATCTACCTCCTAATTTAACTTCAAGGGTGGCTTCCCTTGTATTCCTATAACATGGGAAATGCACTTGTACTAATCATACACAGCATGGCATGAGTACTGCGAAAGGGAGCGCCAGTATTTCCAATACCCACACTCAACTCCAAAAGATTTGTCTTCCATTGTGGTGTTAAGAACTCCCATGCTTTAGATTCAGATGCCCCTGGTTGTACCACTCTATCTTCTTCTCTTTGCTGCCATCTACTGACATAGCCAGGGAAGCCTGGCTCATGGTTGTGTCTTTTTCTCAAACCCTGCTATTATCCTAGAGAATATCATTGAGCAGTAGCAAAAAAAAATTTTTTTTTTTGAGACATGGTCTTACTATGTAGTTCAGGCCAGCCTTGAATTCACTATGTAGCCCAGGCTGACCTCGCACTGGTGGCGATCCTCCTGCCTCAGGCTCCGAGTAACAGAATTACAGGCGTGGAATACCCTGCCTGGTGAGACAACCATCTGCCTTAATTAGACAGTCCTCCTAGGCAAGTAACACTCAGAGCCCTGCTTTACTCCGGAGCAGCTCAGATAAAGGGAGAGGAAGGCATTTTGTTGATCCTGGTGTTTTAGTTATATATTGGTATGATATGTAATAAATTATCCCCAAATTTAACAGTTTAAAACAATACAGATTTATTATCTTATATTGTTCCTGGGAGGATAAATTTGTGAGCAGCCGGGTGAGGTGGCTGATGCTTGTAGTCCTAGCTACTCAGGAGGCTGAGGTAGGAGGAGTCCTGGAATTCAAGACCAGCCCAGGCAGCATAGCACAAGGAAGGGGGAAGAAGGGAAGGAAGGCAAGGAAGGGAGGAAGGCAAGATAAGGAAGGGAAGAAAAGAAGGAAGGGGGGAAGAAGGAAGGGAGAGAAGAAAAGGAAAGGAAGAAGAGAAGGCAGGAGGGAGGGAGGGAGATCTGTGAACAGCTTACCCGGGAGCTTCTGACCCAGGGCTGCTTAGGAGGCTGCAACTAGCTGGAACTGGAACCAGCTGGAGCTGTGCAGCTAGTTGGAAGCCCCACTGGGGCTAGAGGTTCCACTTCAGGGTGGATCACTCTTCAGGGTGATCAGATCTGGTGGTGATTTGGTGCTGGTTTTAGTAGCAGGCTTGCTCAGATCCTTTCCATGTGGGCATTACCACGAGGACTGCGCTAGGGACCTCATGTTATGATGGTTGGCTTCTCCTGGACAAGGGACTTGAGACCGGCCAAGGTGGAAACTGCAAAGTCACACAGGGACACTTTCACACTGTCCCGCAGGTTACACAGGTCAGCCCTTATTCAGTATGGGAAGGGACGACCCTAGCAGCCATCTTGGAGGCCATCACCTTTGATCCTACAAAATCTTCATAATAGTCCATGTCATTTTAATACTCTATATTAGTTAGATTACATTTGTAATAGAAATATAATTAATACTTATACATTTAATAGTGAATACTAGATAATAGGTATTAGGCATCTGGTTTTATTTTACTTGGTTCTCAAAACAGCATGATGAAACAGGTGCCTTTTTTTTTTTTTTTTGGAAAAATGGTCTCACCGTTTACTACAGACCAGCCTTAAACTTGCTGTGTAGCTCAGGCTGTCCTTGAATTCATGATCCTCTTGCCTCAGCTTCCCAAGTGCTGGGATTACAGGTATGTAGCACCATGCTCAGCCTAAAGTAGGTGGTTTTATTACCTCTTTCCACAGATGAGGAAATTGAAGAACAAGTAAGTTGTTTTTTATTTTTTTGTTTTTGTTTTTTTTGATAGAGTCTTGCTACACAGTTCAGGCTAGCCTTGAACTCACAGCCATCCTTCTAACTCAGCTTCCTGATTATAGGCATGCACCATAACACCGGCTCACTTTAACTTTGCTGCTTTTTCTTCACCATTGCATGCCAGGTCCTACTCTCTGTTCATCATGCGCAAGAATCTAGAAATCAGTTCTGGGCCCCATCAACTATGGTAACACCTTCATTTACTGTCTCAGGATTTGAAATAAAAATACATTTTGTTTGAGTAATATATTCGTGGTAGCTAACTTTTAAAATGATCCCCAGTGAACCCATCTTCAAGTAATCATAGACTAGAGGCTTAGTCTTCTTCCATACTGTACCAGGGTCGGTCTGCATGACCAACAATATGTGGAGGAGCCAAGACGGGGAGTAAGTGGATCATGAGTGTGTGACACTGGACTGTGGGTGTGTGATACTGGATTAGTCCATGACTGGTTTAGCATAGTTCTGTGTGTGAGTGATAGACTTACTAAAGAAAGGAGACCCACTCTGGGTGTGGGTGGCACCAACCAATAGGCTTGTAGCCTGGATGGAATAATAAGGGAAAGAAGGAAGTCATGCTGTCTCTCGCCTGCCCTGCCATGGACTATTTCTTCTCTGCCATGCCCCTCCTCTGTGCTGCCCTGCCTTGGAGCCAGCCAACTGTAGACTGAAACCTCTAGTCTGTGAGCTAAAATAAACCTTTTCTCATTTAGCTTGTGGGTGTTGGGTATTTTGTTCCAGCAATGAGAAAGTAGCTAAGTACAGAACTGAACCTTCCTGCTATCAGCCAAGTGAGCTTGCAAACAGATCTACTTCCCAGTCAAACTTTCAAACGACTATGGTCCTTACCAGCACCTTGACTGCAACCTCAGCAAAGATCCTCAGCCACAGTCACCCAACCACACAGCCTGGATTCCTGTCCCACTGAGACACGAAGATATTAAGTGTTTGTTATTTTAAATTGCCAAGCTTCGGGGCAATTTGTTAACAGTAGATAATATTGATAATACTGTAATTGTCTCATACTTCTACACACTTGATTTAAAAGGCTATCTAGCTGAATACAGTACCCATTAATATTTTATCACAAAATACCAGAAGAGGGTTAGAGTGTCTTTAGATGGAAATTGGAGACTATTGTCAACTCTGTTCTTTGATATCGAAAGTCTGTAACCACAATGGTTTCACGATGAAGAAACCACAGACTGCTCCCTGGCATTTTCTTACTAGTTAAGAGAGCCAAAGGGCTGTTATTTGCATTCCTCTTTGTCTTGGACTTTCCCCCAGTATGCATGTAGGATCCAGGTATATATCAGCTGACCTATTGACCAAGTACCAAGATAGCCAATAAAATACACATCTTCCTGTTAGCTTAACCTCCTACCCCTTCCCCTAGCCAGCAGCTTAACTTATGTTCTCGGTTTAAAGCCAGCTAACTTCTCATTTCCATTCTCCAGTTCCAAGGTCCAAGCTCTGCCCCCTGCCCCAGGTTTAAAAGCTGTTGCTCTGCCTCTCAGGGGCAAGCTGAAGTGTCTAACAAGCTGGTGTGTGCTTGGCCTGCTAATAAATTTTTCTGCCTCAATCAGTCGTCACAGAATCTTAAATCTACCTAACATTTGGTGCTGAAACCCGGAAGGCCTTTGGGGGTGACTGATCCCTCAGGCCACCCTTGTCATCCTTTTACACAACACCAGCCATCCTCTCCAATCCAGACAGCCATCTTCTCTGAGTCACGTAAGTCTCTAGGTCTCCTCTGGAGGATCTTGCCATTTTCTTCTGTCTATCCATCCACAGGAAAATCCTAGCAGTAGGTCTTGGTCCTTCCCAGCCCAGAGAACTGTCCCTTTGGCCTGGTCCTTTAGGCGGCCACCATTATTATAAGGATACGTGGAGAACACTGAACGCAGGTCTGTTGTTTTCTCTCCCATCTGCCTGGAGGCCTCACCATTCCACTATGCTCAATACCAATTCAGCCCTCCAACTGCCCAAAGACTCACCTCTGTTCTGTCTCCTTAAAAACCTAAAATCCCTCTATCCAGGAGGGGAGGCATCAATCCAAGAAAACTTATTTTCTTCTGTAACATGGTTTAATGGATAATAATCAATAACCTGAACACTGAATATTTACCTTCCAAATTCTTCAAGACTTAAACAGATTTATCCAGCGCAATGGCAAATGGTCCAAAGTTCCTTATGTCTAGGCTTGGTTTCCTTCTCAGTCAACTTTCCCTCAATCATGTACTATTTTCTAAATTCTTCACAACCAACCCGGACTTGACTCTAATTCTATTCTTGAACCTGGAGTCATTGCACTGACCATGTGCTCCCAGTACCATATGTCCTTCAACCCTTGGCCCCCTCCCCCTTTTTTCAAGACAGGATCTTGCTTTGTAGTTCAGGTTGGCCTTGAACTCACTATGTAGCCCAGGCTGGCCTCGAAATCACAGCAGTCCTCCTGCCTCAGCCTCCTGAGTGCTGAGATTACAGGTGTATGCCACTATGCCCAGCTTGTTGGCCCCTTCTTCACCTCCACCATCAGAGGCCTCCTCCCTCTTCCCTCCCCTCCCTCTTCAAACTCTTTTTCTCTGCCCACGACACACTCTCACACTCATCAACTCCCCCCTAAACCAGAACCTCAGCCTACCTCTGTCCTCTCCTTCCAGGAGGAAGCAGAGGGCATTACCCACATTCATGTTCCCTTCTCCCTTTCTGACTTTTCCCAAATTAGAAATGTCTTAGTTTCAGCCACTGTCAGGCCCCAGTTCAGTCTCCAGTCTCTTTCCCACCAGGTAACCCCTTTCAGTTTCTCTCCCCCTCCATATGCAAATGCCCTTTTTGCCTTCTGGATCTTATTGGTGTGACTTTATATTGGTTTTCTTTTTTTCTGAAGGGGAGGTGATGCTAGAGATTGAACTCAGAGCCTTGCACTTGCTAGGCGAATGCTCTACCACTGAGCCAAATCCCCAACCCCTATACTGTTAAAATGAAAGAAATATTACAAGAAATCTCTGTTGTGATTCTATTGCGATACCCCTAAGAAGAAAACTGTCTCATGTATCTATCTGTTTGTCTGCCTGTTAACCTATGGTTGTAATAAGCAGCCTTGGACTTGCGGAACTGCTGGCTAAGACTCCCTCTGTTATGGTTTGTGTCTAGATGCACCCCCAAAGCCTCACACAGTCATAGGCAGGGCTTTTTGGAGGGGGCTGAATTTAGAGTGTGTGATGCTGGGATCAAGGATGCAATGCTAGGATTAAAGGTGTGAGCTCTACCCTCCCTAAAGGTGGATAACCTAGATAAAATATAAGGGACAGAAAGAGGTTTGTCACTTGTCACTGGTTGCATGCTGCTTTTACTGTCTTCTGCCTATCATGAACTGTTTCTCCCTGGGCTCCAAGCGAACTGAATTCTCTACAAACTCTAAGCCAAATTAACCTTTCCTTCTTTAACTTTAGGTGTTGGGTTTTTTGCCTTAGCAATGAGAAAAGTAACTAAGACTCCCTCCATGGCTGGAAAAGCACCAGCCACCAATTTACTTCAGTGTTCTCCACAATGCGTGGCTTCTCTGGTTTTTCCCAGGGTTCCTGACCTCTGAGATTAGGAGAAATAATTTAAAACAAAACAAAAGAAATCTGTGTAAAATCGCAGTGGCCCAGCCAGGCGTGGTGGCACATGCCTGTAATCCCAGCACTCGGGAGGCTGAGGCAGGAGGATTGCCATGAATTCAAGGGCAGTTTGGGCTACATGGCAATTTCAAGGCCAGTCTGAACTACATAGTGAGACCTTGTCTCAAAAACACCAAAAAAAAAAAAAACCAAAAAACCCCCCAAAAACCCCACAGTGCCCATGGGGTGCCCATCTCACAATGGCAATGACAGCAACAACCCAGACTAAAAGCCAAACTCCAAGCCCATACCAAATAAATACAGGAGAAAAAAACTGAAATAAAACAAAATATCAACACCAAGGAAAAAGACTGGCAAAAAGATAAATTAAAAAGAGGGGTCTAAATCTCTGGGCTGAGTTGAAGCTGAAATCTAAACCCAAATTGGTATAGAGAATAAGTCAAACTACAAGGCCAAATATCAGGTAAAAAAATGTCTTTCACAGATTACCCTGGATCCTGGCGAATAAACTCAGACCAACTCCTCCCTCAGGAGGCTGAAAGAGAAAACAAGCTTCCTGACCGCCCATAAAAAGATAATGAGGACTCATTAAAAAACATCTGAACATTGGTAACAACTGATTGGTGAACTTACTTTAAATTCTGTGGTTTAAATTAATATTTTTGTCCAGTC
>PVJO010011548.1:47263-59280 GCA_004026905.1 Hystrix cristata | reverse complement strand
TTTTTTTTTTTTTTTTTTTTAAGACGACCTTCTATGTTACGGTTCAAAAGGACACCTGGGAGTGAAAGGGGGCTGTGTGAATGGCCTCGCCAGGACAGCAGTCCTGCACAAGGGCCGTCCTGACCACCCTAGTGGTAAAAGAGTCAAACAACACAAAGTACAACTGTCCCCAATTCTTGCTCCACACACCCCAAATCCCAGCCCCAGATGACCCCCGCTGCCCCCAGAACCCTGGCTGCATCCTGGAGGACCCCGGCCCCTTGTCAACTACAGACCCCAGCACCAAGGAGAAGCCACCACCATTTTGTTCTTTCCGTCCATCCAAACCACGGCATTAAACTTCCCTCCAGGCCTCAGGGACGAGGGAAGTTCCAAGGAGCTATAAACACGACTCGGAACAGCCCCACAGGGAGGACGCTGTCGCTCCAGCCAGCCTGGGCCACTGCCCTTTCTCCTTGGGACCTGGCAGCTGCAAGGCCATGAGGTCAGAAAGCCTGCAGTCCTGTTGCTGCAGAGCCCGGCCCGTCACGCACAAGCTTGGCCATCTGCCGCTCCTACCCGGGCTACAGTGAGGCTCCCGAAGCGTCACGAAGGCCGTGCCCACTGCAGCCCACTCCCGGTGGAGATCAGAAACTTCCGTCCTCGGTCCCCGGACAGCCACCTTCGCCTCCGGACTCTGCGTGTCCCACACCCACTCCCCCAGCCCCGGCGCAGGCCAGACCTCCCTGCCCGAGCAAGGCCAGCCCGCCCGCGACAGCAAGCGAGGGGAACAGCGGACAGTGCCACTTGGTGTCCCTCCCAGGCTGCGGGTCTGGAGACCTTGCTTCAAGAGGTGGGGACGGACAGAAGGGAGACTGAAGCTGGACTCTGTGTTGGGGCTCCCAGCCCTGCCCATGCCAAGCCCCAGCAATGACCCAGACAGGAGCTGAGATCTGCTCCACAGCTGCCCTGTGTCCTCAGGCAGCCCCCAGGACCCCTGAAAAGGCCCAGTGTGGGGAGGGCTCTGCAGAGAAGGGCCTCCTGCAGGAGACAACAGACCAGGCGGGTCTGGCCACCACGAGGGCTGCCTGGTCCTCCTGTTGGGTCCTCAGGGAGCCTCTCACACACACCCCGGGCCTCAGCCACCCCCAAGGCGACGCCAGCACCCACGTCTCTGTCCAAGCCAGGCCTCTCTCTGAGCCCCGACACCTACATCTGTCTGCCCTGGACACCCCGTGTCTCCCGGCCCTCTCCACAACACGCCCCCCCCAAGTGTGGTCCTGTCCTCTGCCCTCCTGTCACCCTCCTGGGGCCATCGTCCTTGTCTGTGTCCCCTTTGCTTCCCATTTAGCTCTGCCACGGTGGTGGCACCCCGCGTGCCCCTCTGCAGCTGCACAGGGACGTCCAGGGTACAAGTCAGCTGTGCCCTGCTGTGGCCCTGACCCCAATGTGCCATCAAAGGAAGGGAACTGGGGGAACCAGGGATCACGAGGTCATGTGGGTGGGGACCCCACGCTGGGGTGAATGCCCTTAGCCGATCCCAGAGAGCTCGCCCCTCTGCAGCCGGAGAAGAACGGCTGCCACAGGTCACGGGGAGGGGCTCTGGCCAGCGAGGGGCCCTGAGAACCCAGCCTCCTGCACCCAGGCCAGCTTCTGGCCCGAGGAGCCCAGAGAAGCAAACGTCTGCTAGGTGAGCTTCCGGCCCTGGCGCCAGCCAAGACGCTATCATACTCCGCTGGGGACGGCAGGGCAAAGGCCTTGCTGCCAGCTGCCTCTGCCACCAGCCTGGAGACTGTGACCCAGGCCTGGCAGAGCTGATGGTGAGAGATGCCCCAGAGGCTGTCGGAGCCGCCGAGCCCAAGGGCCGGGAAGCCAGCTGCCCACCCTTCCCGCCCCTGCCTAAGATTTCTGAGGGAAAAGCCCCCACTGATGCTCAGGTCCACAGTGAAGTGACCTCAGCCACTTGGTGGTCCCCAGAGCCAAAGACTCTGCCTGGCATCCCCAGCCCTGGGCAGTACCCCCGCCCTGCTGCTCAAGTCCCACGGATGACGTCTTCTAGACGCCAGGCCTCAGTTTCTCCTTCCAGGAGGGCACAACTGTTTTCACCCTGGCTCCAGTGCCTGAAATTCCGGGACTCCTCATCTGCCCGGCAGCCCTGGTTGGGCCAGGAAGAAGGAGGGAGGGTCCAGCCCGGGCTGTGCAGAAGGACACAGTGGATACAGGGGGCCCAGTCTCAGGCCCTGCATGTAGAGGCCCCAGGGGCATGGTGGGGTGGAGCTAGAGCCCTGCAGCCTCCCACACTGAGGACTTCCAATGGCTTCTTCCACCCTGGGGTGACTTCCATGCGCCTGTCCCCTACAACCGAATGTTAAAAATTACATATTACCACCACATTGCTCCGAAAACACATCTGATCCTGGGTGGATTTGCTTTTTTTCCTGGCCTCAAACTCACAGCAATCCTCCTGCCTCAGCCTCCTGAGTGCTGGGATCACAGGCATGTGGCACCATGCTCGGCCACAAAAACTGCCAGCCCTTTGTTCCCCTGTTCATCTGCCCAGCAACTAGCAGCTTCCAGACTGGGGACAAGAAGCAGGGACTGAGATGAGAGGACAGAGAAAAGAGAAATCAGGTGACACTCAAGCGCACTGAGCCCAGGGAGGGGTTGCCTGGCACAGAGTGGCTCACCAGGCCCCTGGGAGTCACCACGGCCCACCCGGCGGGCACAGAAGCCAGGGCCCGGGCAGGCACCAGGGCACAGGGACCCCGCGCTCCAGGCGAGCCCTGGGTAGAGCTCAAGGTCTCGTGGCTGAGTTCCATCCCCAGCATCATCATGAGAAAAAAGAAAAAGAAAAGAAAAGAAAGGTCCAAGCGCGCTCCAGACTGCCCCACAGACGGAAGTATTTGCTCTCAGGAGAAGCGAAGGTGTCTTTCTTCCCGGGGCCCAAATGCCACCAGGAAAACTGTTCCCGGCCCACCAGCAGGAAGCGGGCACAGTGCCCACCCGATCCCAGCCTCTGCCAGCTCGGCCAGGAAGTCTGGATCGCAGCTGCTGCCCAGATGGGCAGGAAATTTGATTTCCCACCGCCCCTGCCAGGCTGTCTCTCCAGGCCCACAGCTGCCAGCGCTCTCCACTCTGTCCTGCCTTGCCCCGGGCCCCTGCACTCCTCCCTCAGCTGACGGCAGCAGACAGCGGGCAGGTGCAGCCTGGGCATCGGCCTGGACCCGGCCCACACCACCCACGCCACCCAAGAGCCCAGCTGCTCATGGGGAAGTCTGAGCACATCTCTTTCCTTCCTGGAATCTCTCCCTAGCCAGAGCCCAGCCTCCCAGGCCAGAAGTGACCCATGACAGGTGGCCACTGTCTGGATCCCCTGCCCCCCACCCTGTCTAGGTCTCACTCGGCCTGTTTCTCTTGCATGGGAAAGTGTTACACATTGTTCCCTTTGCCTGGAACACTGTCCCCAACTCTCCACCTCACTGGCTGCTTCTGGTTTCAATTTAGAGAGATATCACCTCCTCCAGAAAGCCCTCCTGGCCTCCAGTGCTGGGCTGACCCCAATACAACAGAGTGTCCAATGACCTTGTCTTGGAGGAACAAGTAATGGGACAAGCAAATGAAGGTGAAGGGCACCCCAAGCCCAGGAGGACCCCAACATGGAGACAGCTCCATCTCCCCTAGTCCTGCCCAGCCCAGCCCAGCCTAGACAATCATTCACAATTCTCCATGCTTTCCTGGGCACCCGGCACCTGTCTCTCCCGCCATGGCTGATCCTGGCAGTTCGGGGTGCCAAGGAGCTGTGCCCAGGCCACCAAGCAAGTCCAGTGCCCGGAACCCAGGCCCAAGGGCAGAGGAATCCAGACTCCCACGGCAGAAGGGGCACATCGCTGTCTGCTGACTAAGCCACCAGCGTGGCCAACACCGCGACGTCCTGGCTTCAGAGACCCACCACACCAACCCAGGGAAGGAAGGAAGACAGTCAGCCCCACTTTGTAGTTGGGGAAACTGAGGCTCTGGGACTTGGCCAAAGCCCATAGTTGGCAAGTAACAGAAACGAGGAGTCATGGCCAGGGACAGAAGCTGCCTCCTGCCGTAAGGTCATATGAGTGACCTTGGCGTGGACGTGGATGGCCTGGCCCAGAAGATGACAGCCTCAGCTCCCCATCATCATTTGCAGTCTTGGGACAAACCCTGAGCCACAAAAGTCCCAGCCTGCCCAGACTCAGAC
Organism: Hystrix cristata; assembly: GCA_004026905.1. Classification (NCBI taxonomy): domain Eukaryota; kingdom Metazoa; phylum Chordata; class Mammalia; order Rodentia; family Hystricidae; genus Hystrix; species Hystrix cristata. The sequence continues at coordinate 55,073 of PVJO010011548.1, read as the reverse complement.
CCTCAGATCCTGAGACAACAAATGATAACTGCATACGCCACCACGCTTGGGAACAATCTGCTACCCAGGGAGAAACAACCGGCGAACCGCCTGCCTCCCAACACCCCTCCCCTCACGTGCTCTGGATCCACACAGCACCCCTCCCACACTGACAGCGTCCCCTCCCTGCGCAGAGCTAGGGCCGGGGCCGGGGCCAGGGAAGGGGCAGGGAGACAAAGGGACACTCACGTCCAACCTCCAGCTGCACTTCTGTGGAGGCGTCACCCAGCTCATTGACAGCCCGGCAGGTGTAGACTCCAGCATCCCTCTCCTGAACCGAGGGGATCCGCAGCGTTCCGGAGCTGGAGCCCTCGGGGGCCAGGAGCATTTCCAGATCCCCTGCGGCACGGAGGAAAAACATTAGCGGTTGCCATGGAGACCAGGGTCTTGGGCTCCTGCATCCCGATGGGTTGGGCGGTCTGGACGGCGGCAGTTTGGCCCCAAAATTGGGATCCCATGGGGGGCTCAGTAACCCCCCCATGACAGGCTCATCACCGAGGACCCCACGCCTGAGCCTCCCGCTGGGGCCCAGCCCTGCCCCAGGGTCCGACTGGATCTGCTGATGAGTCCAGGAAGCCCTGAGATGGCCACAGCCCACTCCGACATCCCCCACCCACCCATCTGGCTTTGCAGCCTCCTGGCCTTCTCTGACTCCAACAACCTCTTTTAAATTGCGTACACTTTTTTTAGTGTGATAAAGCCCATCTACTGTGAGCCTGACCTTCTAGTCATTTGCGCGGGTGGAGTCCAGGGACGCCCCGCAGTTCACACTGTCAGGTGGCCGTCTCCACCCCGTCCCCCCCCAGCCCTGGCAACCACCCCTCCTTCCCGTCTCTAGAGCTGCCTGCTCCAGGACCTCATGTGAATGGAATCCTCTTGTGTTTGTCTTTGGGGGACTGGCTTATGTCACCGAGTGCCATGTCCTCGAAGTCGTAGCCTATGTCAGGGTCCGTTCCTTTTTCAGCAGAGGGGTACAGGGGATTGAATCCAGAACCTCCACACTGAGCTACATCCCCAACCCTTTTCTGTTTGTTAAATTCTGAGAGGGTGTCTCCCTAAGTCACTAAGTTGCCCGGGCTGGGTTTGAACTTGCAATTTTCCTACCTTACCCTCTCAGAGTGCTAGAATAACAAGCAAAAATTTTATTACTTCTTAAGGGTGGAGAATATTCCATTGTAAGACACCTCCTCTTTAAAAAGGACCTCTAGGAACGAGGTGTGACGCTACACACCTGTCATTTCAGCACTCTGGGAGGCTGAGGCAGAACAATCACAAATTGCTGAGAACATGGAGCACAGCCCGTTTCTAAACACTTCATTCTCACACAAGCGACCATCTCTGAGTTCCCCATTTGTCAGAGATGGAAACTGAGACCCAAAGACACCAAGTCACTTGCCCAAGGTCACCAGGGGGGTTGGGATCCAAAGCCAGGGGCAACGCGATGCCGGCTCAATGCTGCCCCGGGAGGGCACAAGCTGATCCCCCAACCACTCACCTCGATACCAGATGACCCGGGGCGGGGGCACCCCGGACACCGCACACCCCAGCACAGCCTCCTCCCCGATGGCGGCGAGCACCACGGCGTTAACAGCAGACACCGACGGGGAGTCTGCGCAGGCAGAGGGGTGATCGGCCATCCCACCGCTGCCCGGAGCGAGGCCGTTCACGGCACCTGTGCACCCCTCACCCCGTCCTGGTCCTCGCAGCCCCTGAGCAGCCTCGCCCATGCCCGTCCCTCCTTGTCCCTCTGCGTGGAAGGCTGTCCCCACAAGAGTATCTCCTGCACACGCCCCTCACACCACCAGCTCTGTGCTAGTCATGACACCTTTTCCTTGGGAAGCATCTTTGTGCATTTGTTTCGTGCCCCCCCATCAGAATACAAGTCCCTAAATGCTCCATAAATACATGTGATGGGTAAGGTGGGAGGGAGGGTGGAGCCCGAGTACCTGCATAGAACAGGGTGACAGTCTCCTCGTCTGTGCCCACTTCATTAACAGCCTGGCAGGTGTAATTCCCAGCATCCTCTGGGGCTACCCGCTGAATGATGAGGGTCCCCTGGGCATTCACACGGATTCTGGAATTGTGCCATGAGAACATGCCGGGTCATCGTTAATAAATTAATCAACCTCCCTGGCAACTGCCATTCCACACTGATGGTCTGTCAGCTAAGCACTGTATGTACATAGTCTTTTATTCCACAAGGCTCGGAGAGGTAAGGTGACTTGCCCAAGGTCACACAGCCTGAATGGCAGAGGCGGGATTTGAGCACAGGTCTGCTGGACCTGAGCCTGAGCACCTGATCGCTGATGCCACCCTTGGGGCGCCACTAGGTTTCCAGAGAGATGTCACTCTCTCCTGAGCCTCAGAATACCCGGAGGGAGGTAGAACGGTGCCCTCCCCATGTAGACTCAAGAAGACCAAGTGCCGCCCCCACAGCTGTGTCCTGGGCGCCCACCTGCTGTCCTCTTGCAGGGCAAGGCCCTCGCGGCTCCAGGAGAGGTGGGGTGCGGGGTACCCCGAGGCTGAGCAGCTGACCCTCACCTCCACACCCTGCGAGAAGTGCTGGGACCTGGTGTCGATGCTCACCTGTGGTGCTTCTGCAGCCCAGAGAGGGGACAGTGGGGAGAGCCATCAGAGGTGCCCCAGCTCCCTTCCTCTCCCCGCAGCCACAGATGGGAGCGGAGGGAGCCAAGGCCCGGAGGGGGCTGCGTCGCCGGGGGCTTCCTGGGCGCTGGGGTAGACCAGACGGCTGCCTGACATGCCCCCAGAGTACTGCTGGGAGAGGCTGCAGGGGACATCAGGCAGCTGCCAGGGCCGGGGGTATCTCATCTCCAGGGACCTTGAGGTAGTCCCCAAGGTCCCTTTATTGGCCACCAGCTGAGTTCCATCCTGGCCTGTGGGGGGCTCAGTGCATCAGTGAGCTATCTAGAAAAGCTAGACAGACAAGTGCACCCCTCTCACCCTTACCACACAGACACAACTGACAGACCTCCTGCCTGCCTGGCCCAGATCGGGCCTGAGTCTGCTCAACGCACCCCAAACGGCTGACCCAGCAGCACGCTTGCTAAGTTGCCCGTTTTCACACTTGGCGAGACAGCACCCAGGGCAGGGGATTCGTCTAACCCTGGGCAGCCTTGGCCACACCCAGGTTTTAGGACCTCAGACTGCTGCTTGTGCTGCTGCCTCCTCTGCTCCCATCTAGCAGTGCCCCCTGCGTGTGCCATGAACGTGTGATTGCTGATCTCCAGGACTTGTCCCTGCCCTACACACTGGGGTACAGAAGGTTGACGATACAGTGCTCAGGGTCCTGGGAACAGGACAAGACACAGGGAGACTGGATTTGCCTATAGCAGCAGACACTTAGGTTAGATATGATATGATACTTCCCAACAGCAGGAACCACTAAGATTTGGCAAGGAGGCCACAGAGTCCTCTTTGCCTGAAGTTTCAGAATATGCTGAAAGGGCTGCTGCCACCTGCTAGGAACAACATCCAAGAAGAGGGTGAGCAGATGCACTTCCTGATTGGTGCTAGGTGGAGGGTCGGTGGCAGCAGCCAGAAGGGCCTTACCTCGCACCAGGAGCCAGATGGATGCCCTTGTGACCCCATTGGCATTGCTGGCCATGCACTGGTACCGCCCGTTGTCACTGGGGACAACCCCGCTGATCTCCAGGGATCGGTTGGCCAGCTGGGTGACTCGGCCCATCGAGGCAGGCAGGACTCTCCAGTCCCGGACCCATGTCAGATTGTAGGGCACATCACCTGGGACGTGGCAGGACAGGACAGCGGTCTCCCCCGGGGACACAGTCACATTGGGGGCAGGGACCAGCCATGGCGGAGGGTCTGCAGGGATAGGAGAACAGAAGGGACTGAGGGGCGGCGGCAGGGGACGCTCGTCCCCTATCCCTCGGGACACGCGTCGGCCAGCAGAGGACTTAAGCAGCATCTGCTCACCATCCGGAGACTCGCCGGCGGGGGACTCGTGTCCCCACCGCCGGTCGGCACAAACCCTCTGGGGGCTGCAGAGCGTGCTGCGCGTGTGTTTTCCAAATGACAGCCAAATGCAAGATTAACAAGCCCTACAGTGCTCTTCGCACCCTCAGAGCTGATAATTCCCCTCCAGAGAGTATCAGTTTGTGAAACAGCTGGCTGGAGAAAGAGATGCTGCAATCCACCCTCTGTCCCCAGGGCAGAGCTATTTAGGGCGGCTGAAACTGAGAAATAAAACCACTGTCCCAAAGGAGCTATGAAGAACTAACTAAACTGCTACGTGGCCAGCAAAAAACCCCCAAAAGCTACAAGATCAGAGACCGCCTACCACAGCACAAAGGTCTGAGACCAGGTGGGAAGGGCTGGACCCAAACAGGCTCCACACACCTATGAGCTATCCCGCCCAGCCAGCTCTGTGGCCACTAGGAAGGACGTGACGCTCCGGGACACTTGGAGGAAATCTGACTGGAGGCAAAGTTAAGCGGCATTAAGGGGTTACTGCCAGTTTTGCCAAGTGTGACCAAAGAAACTTGATTATAAAAGACAACCTACTTTTTTCTAGAAATAGGAATGTGATGTCAGGATGATTATTATTGAGTTTAAAATATCTTAGCAAAATAGGGGATATGGCAAATATGACCACGTTTAGCAATTGCTAAGTCTAAATAATGAACACCCCAATTCCTCACACTGTTCGACTTTCCATCCTCATTTCCAAATGTTCAGATTTCACCCGTGTCTCCGAGGCGGAGACAATGGCTTGCTGTATTTTTGGATGGCAAAGAATCAGGCCACTGAAAGCATCTATGACATCATTCCATTTTCGTTAAAATGCTCACCCAGGCAAAGGTCTGAAAGGAAGCAAATCGAACGCTGGATGGTAGGATTACAGACCTGTGACGACAATCTGGGACCTGGCCCGTCCGGTCCCAGCCCTGCTGACCGCTGTGCACTCGTAGGTCCCCTCCTCGGCCGTGGAAGCCCGTGGGATTTCCCAGCTGCTGTTTCCTGACTCCCTAAGAAGCACAGCAGGGGCACAATCACAGTGACCCCAGCCAGGCTCCCCAGCCTCGCCAGCCCTCGGGGACCCCAAGCCACCACTGAGACTCAGTGAGACGAGGCAGCCAGCCAAGGACACACAAACTCCTCCACACACCGTGATCGAGGCTCTTGCCCTCTCTGACCTCGGGCTCCCACCGGTACAGGGAGGGCCTGGGGAGTCCTTCCTGACCTGGCCGGCTGCCCTAACCAGAACCCCCATGGGTTGAGTTTTCCAGACGAGGAAAGCCACGGATGGCTGGGGTGGCGGCCCCGCAGGAATGGGGGTTCCAGGGACCCACGCTCCCCATCCCTGGCCACGTGTAGGTCCCCGAGTTGGGCTGCCCAAGAAGACAGAGACCACGCCGAGGCTCCTCTCCTCCACCACTCCTGAGCTCCTTCCACGCAGCGGGGCCACTCACAGGAAGTGCCTCTCCTCGCCCAGCCGGGCCCCATCGCGGTGGAGCTGTAGCCGGAAGGGGAGGGAGCTGTGCACAGAGCAGGAGACCCGCAGGGGCTGGTGCAGGTAGCCGTGGATCCGGGCGGGCATGCTGACCAGGGGGGCGCCTGCGGGCAAGGACCAGCGTTCAGAGCCCCTCCAAACCCTCACAGCCCACCCTGGCCACACCTGGCGACACAGAGACTCACAGAGCCAGAGCAGGGACCAGAAGGCCAGCCCAACTCAAGCCCCAGCCCCACCGCTCAGGGGTCGCCAAACGCAGGTCCCTACACCTCTTGGAGCCTCAGTTTCTACCCACGCAAAATGTGGTGACTTCAGCCCTGAGTGCATGGGGTGGTCTTGAGAAGGGGTCAGGAGTGGGCATGTGGGCACCGTCGGCATCACATGTGTGTCCCACAATGTTCTGCCAGTGACAGCTCAAGTGGCTTTTGAGAATTTTTTGTTTTGTTTTGCTTTGCCTTTTGGTTTATTTTGTTGTTTTTTGCAACAGGAAAATTGAGACTGGCCTCAATTGAGACAATCCTGCCTCAGCCTCCCAAATGCTGGGATTACAGGCATGTACCAGCAACTTGGGGATGGGGGCCAGGGTGGGTGTGTGTAGAGCCACCCTCCCCACTCCACACCCCATCTATGGGGGTCAGTTCTGACATCAGATGAATCCTACTTCCAGAGTGATTGGGCTTGCAGGGGTGTGTGTGGGGCGGTGCCATGGCCTCTGTCCCTGGAGGGTCGGCTTTCCCCACATCCGTGGTGGAAAAAGCCTTTTCATTTCAAAATAAGCACAGAGGGCACAGGGTTGTAAATGCAAAATTCACACCCATTCTTGAGATAAAACAAATGATGAGCCCCTCAGGAGCCCCCACCCGCCCCCTCACCCGACCCTGGTCTTGGGGTGGCAGCTCTCTCCTCGGCTGGGGGGGTCTAAGAAATTCCCTGCAGGGCAGGGCTGAGGCTCCCGCTCAAGCCCCCTTCCTGTCTGCCAGCGCAGAGAGGAGCGGAGATGCTCCTAGCACTGGGGGCGGGGAGGGTGGCTGCAGTGACATCACGCGCCAGGCACCTGGTGTCCCAGGGAGAAGGGCGTCGGGACACGCAGCCACGTCCTCAGCCATGTCACAGCGGCTGCCACCCACCCACACATGCCAGTGCCCCTGCCAGCCGCTAGGCTCCACCTTCACAAGCAGGGACCCCAGGCTGCCCCACTGCCGAAGCCCAGAGCCCACAGCCCTGAAGGCAGGGAGGAAGACCCCGACCACATCCTTCGTGGCCCGCTTTCATCGAGAACTAAGAGGGAGACCAAAGCCCAGGCCAAACCTCCAACTCCTGGGTCTGGAGAAAGACCAGGGAGAGAAACGGCCTGCCCCCACCCCACTGTTTCCTTCCTGATGCCTCCTCCTTGTGGAGAGGCCCAGAAGCCACAGCCGGGGAGGAGGAGGCCAGGTGCCCCCCGGCCCGCCCATTCCCACCCCACCGTGGGCACCACCGAGTCTCAGAACAGACCCTTCCTCCTCCCTGTGTCTCTGTTTCAAGTGGACAGACCTCCCCTTGCTGGGGTTCCCCACAAAGAATCCCCAGGATGTCGGTGGCACCCACCTCCAGAAGAGGACAGTGGGCAGGAGGAAGGCAGAGAAGCCCGGTGAGGCTGCCCGGTGGCCAGTGAACCCAGGTGCCCCCGCCAGGTCCTAACGCTGCCCTCTGGGAGCTGCCAGCCTACACAGCGAGACCCCAGGGACACCCAGGAAACCCGACAGAGCTCCTCTGCATATCAAAACCACCACAGCAGGTCCAAAGGTGAGGGGACAAAATGGCCTGTCCCTGCAGGGACGTAATGGTCACAGCAGGGTGCCATGTATGGACAGCTAGCTGGTCTCAGTCCTCTCATCTATAAAATGGGGACACCCCTCAGAAGATACATAGTAAGAATGTAGCAAGCTGGTGCCCTACAAGAGCTCGGCCAGGAACCCCCGTGAGATGTGCTCACAATGGTGAATTAGTATCTGGGCTGTCATGACTGTGCGTGAGTACCCACATCCACCCTGCCTGCGACCCCAGCAGCAGTGCCCAGCACCTTAACGGGCACACTGTGGGCACTGAAAATGAATGCTGGGTAGATAGATGGTGGATGGGTGGGTGAGTGGCTGGGTGGGTGGATGGGTGGGTGGATGGGTGAGTGGATGGATGGGTGGATGGATGGATGGGTGAGTGGATGGCTGGATGGGTGGATGGGTGAGTGGATGGATGGGTGAGTGGGTGGGTGGGTGAGTGGATGGCTGGATGGGTGGATGG
>PVJO010011548.1:0-47163 GCA_004026905.1 Hystrix cristata | reverse complement strand
AATAGATGGATGTTGGTGAAGGATGAAGGAATGGATGGATGGATGGTTGGATGGAGGAGCAATGGGCAAACGGATAGGTGGTTGGTTAGATAGACGAATAGGTAAGTGAGTAAGAGGATGGATGATGATGAACGGATAGGTGGATGAGGATCTGGATAATTAGTGGATGAATGGGTGGATATATGAATAAATGGATGAGTAGATAAATAAATGGATGGGTAGATGGACAAATGACTTTGTTTTAAATCTCCGAACTGACAGCCTCATCTGAAGCCTCTCAGTATTTAGCATAATGCCCGACAGGGAATAGCAGTCCCCGGAAGCTTAATGAATAAACATTTCCCAACCCATTCTAACCAGGGAAGGCATCCAGGAAGAAATGGGACTCTGGGAGACAAAAAAGCCAGCTACTCACCTGGAGCCACCCCACTGTAGGAGACCCCAGAGATGCGGAAGAGGGAGTTTCCCTCGTGGTCCTTGCCCCTCACTTTGAGGTAGAAGCGCTCCTTGGGGGCGTGGAAGGGCGGCCCGCCCCACAGCTGATGGGTGGACCCATTGGCAAGGGGCTGTGTGGGCAGAGTCAGGAGGGGCCGCCCCGAGTGGTGCAAGAGCTCCACGGAGTCCAGGTGGCCGGGCGCCTGCAAGCCGGTGGAGTTGATCACCAGGGAGATGGGGATGCCTGTGGGGGCAGGGAGGGCAGGAGGGGCTGGCACCCGGGTTGGACTCTCGGACCACACCTCGGGGACCCAGGCTGCTTGGCCCTCCTGCAGCTGCGCCCCCACTTTCTCTGCCCACTCCTCTGTCCCACTGTTGCTGGGGTGGGACTTGCAGCCTGGGCCCGTGCTGCTGTCCGTGGTCCTGAAACCCCGCCGCCGGGCCAGCCCTGAGTTCTATCTTGATGGAAACGTGGCAGTTTCCACAGCATCCCCAGAGACGCAGAGCTGGACTTGGGTTTCATCGTTTCCTTAGGTCATCTGGGAACCGCAGCCAGGTCTCTCCTTTTTCAGACATTGTTGATTTGCTTTCCCTCAAAGCTCATCCACAGCAGCCCGTGGATGTGGCTGGGGGACCCTCGAGGCGCCTGTCTTCTGGAGAAGACTCAAGGGAAGATAAAAATCTAGAGGTCCCAGCTCCTCTGAAAAGCCAGCAGGGCGATGCAGGTGCTGCGAGTCAGCCAACAGTGTGTGGCAGCTGCCCCTCGGCCAGGCGTCCACCGTCCTGTTAGTCACAGACACTCCCGTGCCCTACTGTCCCCAGCACGGATGCCAAGTGCCCATCACTATTTAGCATTTGCAAATGGCTTGCTGTCTCTCTTCTTTTAAAAATGTCTCTCATGCCCATCTTTATCAAACCAGAAACCCAAGAAGGTCCCATGTGGGACCGTCCTCTACCCGCTTCCCCTGGGACCCGCCCTGGGTCTGGGTTCCTTCTCAGTCCCCACCCTGGCACTTCACTCAGGATTTCTCTGCTCATCTGGGCTTAGAGGAGGGTCTCTGCTTCCCAGCTTCTCCCCCTTTCTGCTACTAGAAAGAAAAACAAAATGAGCTCACAGCTCCCTTTTCGTGCTAAAAATGCTCCTGCTAGTGCTGGTGGGAAAACTGAGAGGAGATGACACAGGCACAAAAGGAAGTCCCACAGGTCAGGTACAGCCCGTGCGGGTCACTCTTCGGTCATCCTGAGCGGCCTGCCCTGGTCCCGGCCCTCCCAGCCTCTCTTCTGAGCTGATCCTGCCCCTGAATGGCCCGTGGCGAGACTGCATTCCTGGACGGTGAGCTGGGGCTCTGATCTGACAACCTGACGGCATCTTCTGGATCCGCCAACTCCCCGGGACCTGACTTCCTCCGAAGACCACAGACATCCTCAGTCCCTGGGGGTGGAAACTGCGCCTCCAACTTCAATGCCCCCGAGGCTATACCAGCTATCCCCCGGACATTCACTCTGCAGAGCACAGCTTTCCCCCCTCCGTGTCGTTCTGTCAGTCGGCTCACGGGCACCTGCTGTGTCACTAACCAGCGCCGAGGGGGCTCTAGGAGACGTGGGCTCAGTGATCAGAGGGACAACATGAGGGTCCCAGAGGCTTTTGGTGGCTGGGAAAATGCTCTAAAGGTAAATGTCACACGTCGCCTGGGCTGGGGCTGATGGCGAGGATGCTGGCTCGGAGGATGGTTTACAAGGTGTGATTGAGAAATAGTGTGTGTTAAAATTTTTTTTAACTTATTACAGTAAAGAACACATTGCTATCAATCCCCCTCAAAATGCTCCCCTCGCTTCAGACACACTCATCCCACTGTCCTTGCACTTTCTGTAGCAGCTCTAGAAATCATGAATGTCTTTAGTTGTGCTGTTGTGGCTACCTGAATGTCTTGAATCAATTTAAAATGCTGACCTTTTATGGTCCTTTTGACTTTGGGGACGAGCCAGAAGTCACATCGTGCCAGATCCGGTGAACAAGGCGGATGAGGACACAATGTCCTGTTTTTACCACCCGTCTTTTCATTGGATGGTGCTGGACAGCAGCATTCACTGAATTTTTGATCACATCTCATAAAGACACTCAGGGAAGAGGACTCAAGAGCTGCGGCAGAAAGTGGCAAGAACGATGGGATCTGTGTCTTCAAAGGGTGGGGAGCTACTGAGGGAGACTCACAGCAAAGTGTCTTTTACTGTAATAGAGCTTTAAAATTTAAACACCGATCGCATTCTCCAATCCCCACTGGTACATCTGTGTGGACTGGGAGAAGAGCCCAGCCCACCCGTGCGGGGCCCCCGGCAATCACTGCCTGCAGGCCCAGGCTCACCGTACCTTCCAAGGGCCACTCGATGGTTTGGTTGAGGTCCAGAGAGGGCTGCGTGGAGAAGCTGGCTCGGAAGTCGATGCTGCTGATGCCTGTGATCCTCACCGAGTGGCGGCCACTGCTGTAGACCTGGCACAGGTCCAGCGTGTCACCAGAGCGCCGGCCTCCAGCACCCAGTTCCGGGGCAGGAGGACACCGAGCTGGCCCACTGGTCCCGCAGCAGCAGCTGCAGATCTCCCACCTTCGTGGACACAGGCAGCTCATCGGCTCTCACCCCCGACACCTGCCCGGTCTGCCCTGCACGTCTAACTCCCTCCCACCGTCCCATCCCATTGTCGCTCAGGGCTCAGAGAAGCTCAAAGGTTTAAAGGCGGGCGGTCGGTGCGAGCATTCCGCCTGCGGCATCCACCACAGTCCTGGACCCGGCAGGTGCCCAGTGATACCCGGCCAGCAGGCACTCATGCCCTTCCGAGGCAGCAGCCTGCTCCACCCCGGATGCTCCGCAGGGGCGAGGCGGCCTGCAGGCACTGGCTGCCAGCATCTTGCGATCACGGCTGTGCCCTGGCAGCCTGTCCCTCTAGTCATCCCCCCGCAGTCGCCCTGGCTTCCTTTACGCATTCTTCATGGCCGAGCCCAAGCCAGCTTGGACAGCCACCTGGGAACGCAGAAGTGGTTTCTCAAAGTCTTTGATTGTTTCCAAATTAGTCCCAAACCACTCTACTTCCTCGGCAAGCAGAACTCCCCTCCTCTGTCCTGGGACCCTGTCACCTATTGCTACACCAACATCCCTGCCCGCACCCCAGCCCCCAGCGAGGCAGGAGGGAGATGCTGGTCCAGCTCTGGAAGTTGCCCTCCACCCCCTGCCTGCACCCAGGTCCCTACCTTGATGGACCACAGCCCGGGGTGCTCCGGTTTAAAGGCCACCACCTTCGCTGAGTCGGGAATGTTGAGCAGCATGTTGAGGCCTTCGTCCCTCTGGAGGATCCTCCCTGCAGAAGCCCCATGTCCCGCTCAGTCCCCAACCCGGTCCAGGGCCCCAGCCCTTCCCAGGAGCCCACGGGCCACAGAGGCCAGCCCCAGGCTCCCCGGGGACTGACGAGAGGGAGGCTGCCAGCTTAGTTCCTGCCTTTCTGCCTGCTGCCCCGCCCCTCTCTGCCCTGCCCTGTGTCCCCCTGGAGCCTGAGGTCTGAGCCCCCGCCACCCCAGCTCTGTGTCTGATTCCAGTTTCCGGCTCAGTCTTAGGTCCACAGAGGAGGCCAGCCCGGGGTGGCACGTACCCAGCGGGTCTCGGACTTCAATCTCAGGCCCTGGCCCGCTCAGGGAGATGGTGACCTCCTTGAGGCTGGGGTCGAAAGGGATTCTCCACGTGTGCTCGCCCCCCTCCTCGTGGTCTGTGGACAGCAGGTGCACCTTGGAGGCCTGGATCGCCGACTCCACCCACTTCAGCACCTGCAGGGATGTACGCCACACTGAGGCAGGAGCCCTGTGTCTGGCTGCACCCGGCCCGCCTGGGTCAGGTCCCCAGCTGGCGGCAAGTTGTCGCCCCACGCGGGTTTCAGGCAGCATACAAGGTGTCCACATCACCCATGGCCACTCACTCCTCCGCCAGACCTGGCTCAGACAGTCACCCTCTTGGCTTCCCGGCTCGGAGCTGTACTGCCCAATCAAGGTCCCCGAGGGATCGGCTGGGGGAGGGTCAAGAGCAAGGGCACATCCCTCTGCCGGGAGATCCTCCCCACATTTCCTCCCTGCCTTCCTTCCCTCCCTTCTTTTGTTCTTTCTATTTATCTGTCTGGTTTACTAATATTTCCAATTCAAATTTCACATTGTGGGTTTTTTTACTTAGTTTGATTGTAAACCAAAAAAAAAAAAAAAAGAAAGAAAGAAATATTTACTCTTCCCAGCACTTGGGAGGCTGAGGCAGGAGGATCACCATGAGTTTGAGGCTAGCCTGGGCTATACAGTGAGTTCAAGGCCAGCCTAAACCACATAAGCAAGACCTTGTCTCAAAAAACAAAAATAAATTAAAAACATATAAAAAAATAAAAAAACAAAAATAAGGTTTTTTTACTCAATAGTTTCAAGTTGGAAGGACAACAAATACTATGATTTTGAAACTACTTTACATATCTTGTAGGATAAAGTAAAGATGCTAACTTATTGTTTGTTTGTACGAGAGAGAGTCTCACTATCTAGTCCAGGCTGGCCTCAAACTCTCGAACCTCCTGCCTCGGCCTCCCGAGCGCTTGGTTTACAGGTGTGCATCACCACGCCCAGCCGCTGCTAACATTTTCTGAATTAGGATTTTCTCATAACAAAAGGTAAGAGAAAGCTGCAGGTTTATAATCAAATAAAGTAAGTTAAAAAATCTGCAATGTGAAATTTGAATTGGAACTATCGGTATAAATCAGATAGACAGACAGACATCATAGATACAGTAGAGAGATAGACAGGGATGATAGATACATAGATAGATATGATGCAGATGATAGATATGATAGATACAATAGACAGATTTGATAGTAGACAGACAGACCGACAGACGGACAGATCAGCAGTGTTTTCCCCAAACTCCAATATCAATGGTCGCCACCAGTAACCAGATTTTAGTCTCTAAACATCATTCCCCACTCGGGCTCCTGGAGAGATGACAAATTCCCAGTTTGGGGCAGGGACTTTCCAAGGCCAGCCTGGGAGAACTGGTCATTCCATAAAGCAAGGCGCCCTTGAAGGCAAATGAGGACACGGCAAAGGGACACGGGAACCAGCCCGGGCACCCCCGCTGGCTAAATCTGGGATAACTTGAGCCCCAACAGAGAATAACAATTGAAATGCACTGAATTATGTAATCCGTGTGCCCGAATGGTTCTCATAAAAGAGACAGAAAAACTCGAAACAGTAAAACTTAGCCTGTCCCACTGCAAGTGACCTCCTAATTCCAGAGAAAGGACTCGGTGTGGCTCCTGCCTCAGCAGCGGGAACTGCACATCAGAAAAACGAGATCACCCTCCGACAAGCAGACGCTCTTCCTGGAGGAAAGCCCACGACAAATGTACAAGGGATGAGGCAGGCAGGAAATCGTTACTTTGCAATCCCTAATGAAATCAGCGCTCCAGGCCAGGCCTCCCGGTGGACACCGAAGCCGTTAGATGAAAGGCTGATGGGGAGCTGGCTGTCCACACAGGGCTGCGGCATTACGGCTTGAGTCACAAAGGAAGAGAAATACAGCCTTGAGACACAGAGAGCTGGTGTCACCACCCCAACCACTGACTAAACTTATCATCAGTAATAGTGGGACCGGGAGACGTTATTTGCCTCTCGATGTGAAGCAACAGCAAGTACTGTGAAGACTTTCTGCCAAACATGTCTAACAAACATGTCAGCCGCAGGCCTGCACGCTCGCTCAGTTTGGGCAGAACGTAAGGGCCAAAGGAGACAGTCAGCAACACCATCAGAAAACGATGGGGCGATGCTGGGGCACGGGGCGGGGTGCAAGTCAACGTCTCTTCAATGACTTCGCGTCACCAAAGAAAGGACACCCATTCCAGATTCACAGAGACTTTTTAGACATGACAGCCAGACCCAAACGCGCAGCATTCGACAAACTGGACAAAAACTGCTTTAAAAGATACACTGAAGACAATTACAGAAATTCAAATATGGACCAGGTACCAGATGATACTAGGAAACTATGATTAATTTTATTGAGTAATATTTTGATTAGAGTGGATAATATCTTTTTTTAAAAATCCATGCTAGGATCTTGGGGTGTAGCTCAGTGGTAGAGTGGTTGCCTGGCATGCACAAGCACCTAGACTCAATCGAAAGAAAGACAAAAGAAAAAATTCCATGCTAAATTATTTGTGTCTAAGGTGTCAGGATTTAGCAAAAAGTACAGAGAAGATGGGCGTGGTGGTGTACACCTATAATCCCAGGGCTCTGGGAGGCTGAGGCAGGAGGACTGCAAGTTCGAGCCAGCCTGGGTCAATTAGTGACTCAGTAAGACACTATCTCAGAATTTAAAAAGGGTTTGGGATGTAGTTCGGTGTGAAGGTCCTGGAATCAATCCTCCCCACACACACCTGGGAAAGAAAGAAGAAAAGAAAAAGAACAAAGTATACAGAAAGATAAAGCAAGTGAAACAAAAATGTTAATGACTGTTCTATCTAGTTGGTAAGTATATTCTTTTCTACATCTTTGAAATTTTTCATAGCAATTTTTGAAGTAAAAGTCATTTTAAAATGACAAATATGCCATGACTTTAATACACACATGAGCAAGCACAGTGGCACATAGCTGCTCGCCAATTCCATTTACCTGGAAGTGGTTTCCTGGAATGCTGTTTGAAAGAGAAATACAAAACCACACTCAGCCTCCATAGGAAAAGCTCCACGATTGATTAGCAATGTCTGCCACAGGTACAGCCTTAGACAGTGGCGTCTCGTGTGCTAACTATTGGCTGTCCTGGTTCTAAGTCCTCTATCTCTCCCTACCATGTGATCTTGCCTGGAAGGGAAGGGGGAAAAGAAGGGAACTGGAAGAACCATCTGAGATTTAGAAACTACATATGTTTTGTTAATTCTGAGCTGAAACATTATGTGGCGAGATTTCAATTATCACAGGATAATAATTCAGTATTCTGAAAACTCAAGTGCTTTGAAACCTGGAGCTACTCCAGTCTTGCTTCTGCCTAGATGTCTAAATAATGTGTTTCTTGTAAAGGTCCCACCTATCTTGGCAAAGGAATGGGGACAAGGTTCTCAGTACACATAGGGGTGGGTCGGAAGGGACCCCAGCTGGAGAGGCCTACAGCAGCTGGCAAGGTGGGTGCTGCTCCTGGACAGCCAAGAAGCAGCTCCGTGACCCTGTCCCTTACCGGGGCCAGGTTTCGTCAGAGGCCAGGAGGGAACTGTAACCAAGCAGAGCAGCCGGGCAGCGAAGCCAGCCACAGGCAACAATCACCAGTCAAGTCACACCCACTACTGTGTCGCAACTGCCACAAGAAGCTTGTTCGAGGATGTTCTGGTGGAGAAAGATGCCCAGCAGCTCCGGCTACTGAACCACGGAGAGCGCGGGGACCTACACTAGCAACCACCGGCCCTGCCACGAGGTGGCTGGCCCCTGAGCAGGCGGCCACCCAGGCATTGGTGTGGGGGGCTCGCCCTCCTGTCCCCAGCAAGGCAGACCTGTAGGGCCAGGCTTGGGGGCCAGACCTCTGGGCTCTGTGCTGCTCCAGGGTCCAGGAGCCTGCGGGCACAGGGCCTTCATTAAGCAAGCACACTGTCTATCTGGCAAGCGCAATGGCCTCCAGATGTGCGTGGGCCAGGGCCTGGGAGCCCACGCACAGGCTCAGCTCCTGGTCGCTGGTGGGGAGGGATGCAAGAATTTGGCACCCCTACCTCAGCCAGATGGCTGCCGCTCGGCTCTTCGTGGCAGATAAATCATCCCCAGAGGCCGCTCCCAGGACACTTGACAGCCAGGGCGGCGGAGGAGACGGGAAGGGGACCAGGAGGCTAATGGGCCTCGAGCCTTGGATCAGAACCCGGGCCGGAGCTGGGTTCCAGGAGCCTCTGTCAGGCAGCTGACGTGGAGTGACAGGAGAGACCCTCATCCCGGCTGTGGTGCTGGCCAGCGCGGCGCCCCGCAGGAGCACAGGGAGCTTGGCCTCGGCCAACTCTTACCCAGGTCTATTGCCTTCCGTCCTGGCCGCCCTCTCACACAGGGGAAACCAAGGCCTGTGGAGCTCAGCATCATGCTCAAGGACAGAGCTGTGCTCGGAAGCCAGGCAAGTCTGGTCCCCATCCCAGGCCCCAACCACCCCACTGCTGTCACCTCTGGGCCCCTTCTGGTCCCTTAGTAGGAGCCACCTGGTGGGAACCTCCCCGTCCCCACCTTGGCTCTGTCCTCGAAGGCACTCACCTCTCCCTAGTCAGGTGGGCAGAATCAGGGCAATTTGTCATCTGTGCCTGCCTGCAGGGTCCTTCGGGGTCTCAGCCCCCAGAACTGGTCATGCTGAGTGTGTGTCAGGAAGTGGGGGACACAGAGGACACAGAAGAGAGTGAGAGGCCTTGTGCCCTCCTGGAAAACATGGGACTTCCCAGACCGGGGAGGACACGGGACAATGAGTGTACCCAACTCTCCTGCCCCAGCCCGGTCCCCTCGCCCCCTCCACATCCGTGGGGCCAGCCACAGCGCACGGAGCGCACGGAGCTGGGTGTGCTGGGCGGAGCCATGGGACACCACCTCTCCATCCTGCCCACATCTCCACACCAAGCGCACACCTTTGGGGACAGGACCAAGGGCCACACCGCCTGCCTCTGACACGGTGCTGTTTGTGTGAGGATGTCGAGAGACTTTCTAATTCCCCTTCTGGGACAGGGGACCTGCCCCTTCCCTCAGTTACCCTGGAACTCCAAGGGGGCCTCCTGGGACCTGGGGCGGCCGCCACAGCTGGAAAGAGCTACACACGCTAGAGCAGGAGGCCTGAGCTGGGTTGGTGGCCTCCTCCACCCTATCACCTAAAGCCACGCTACACGCCGCAGGCGTCTGGCAAGAGAGAGAGAACCATGTGTGAACGCGTCGCTTCTGCTGCACCGGACACACAGGGTCACAGGCTAACCACGCGGCACGGCTTGGGGACCTCTGCAGCTTCTGGGGAGGGCTCTCCCAGCTGGAGTCCCGTGAAGACACGCTCCCCCGCCGGGGGGATGACAGCAGCCCTGGCTGCCCCCGCCGCGTTCCCAGGCTCGCCGCATGCCTGGGAACATCTGGAAGGAGCCGAGGCCAAGGCACTCAGCTAACGAGTGACAGGGCTCCGTGTCCAGGAAAGAGCAGATCCAGCCCCTCCCGGAGGCGGCCAGTCCGGGTCATCAGCAGCCCCACTGAGGCAAATGTGCTGCCCACCACGCTCCCACGGCAGACAGTGGGCATCACGCTGGGGCTTGTGGGCTCGCTGCTGAGAGTGGCCACCCGGATGAGCTTCCTCCGACGACCTGCAGCCACCCCGCGTCTGCTCTGCCCAGCCAGCTGCTCCCAAGGGCTCCCGCTAAGCACCAAGCAGTCCGACCGCTCAGCTATGCTTCCACCCTCTCGCGGGACTCAGCACCAGGGGAGGGTGACATGCCAAAAACTGAAGCCGAATGTGTCCTGGGGATCTGTAAACGCCATCTGTTATCGGGGAGTTGAGGCACGCTAATCTAAACATGGCCTGGAGAGCGTTCCCTGCAGCTCATAAATAATCAGTGCACGAAGCCTCTCCTGGAGGCGACAGCAGCCTGGCCCCTGCCCACAGCCCGCCTCACACCTTCCCCCTGCTCCCAGGGCCTCAGGCACCAGGACCCTGGTGTCAACCCCCAGTTGTTTCCCCAGCACCTGCCATTTCGGTGGCTCAGTCTTCAGGGAGCTCTGAGCCCAGGGACATTAAATAATCATACAACCATAAAATGGCAACTATGCAAAACAGTGCGCAGAGTGGGAGAGAGCATAACAGGAGATTTAAAGTACACAGCAAATTGAGGGCAGCCTCTGCAGGAAGTAGGAGAGTGAGAGGAGGCAGAGCTGGAAGAACAGCAGCACATGCCAAGGCCCTGGGGCAGGAGGGGCAGGTGACATGAAGAGCCAGCAGAGGCCAGCGGGCCAGAGGAGAGCACAGGCTGTGGGGTCGGAAGGCGGAGGCCTGATGAGGTCGGGGCACACTGCAGGGGACAAGAGACGGGGACCTGTATGCCAGGTCTGTTTAGGAGGCATCTCAATGGTGGTGTGAAGCAGCAGGCTTCAGACACCCAGAGAGGTGGCTGCCGACTGTGTGGTCACCAGCCGGCCCGGAAGGACCTGGGGCTGCTGAGGGTACACAGTGCAGGGAAAGCAGCGCCCGCGAGGCCTGCAGACAGCCGGGTGCAGGCCCAGGAGCCGACAGCGCAGGCTCCAAGCTCCCTCGGGCCACAACAACAAGTCCCCCAGACACAGCCCGAGTCCGGTGGCCCCCAGCCGCCTCCACCCACCTCGGGTTTCCAGGCTGTGGGGAGAAGCTTGGAAGGAGCTCCACATCCGCACTTTTGCCCATTTTTGTCAGGCTCTTCCTGCCGGCCGGTCAGCCATGGGACCCAGGTCCCCACCCGGGGTGCCACTCCAGGCCTCAGCCTCTTTTTTTTGTCTCTTGCAGTACTAGAGATTAGGCTTGTGCACTGAGCTACATCTTCAGCCTCCTCCTCCCATTTTTAAAAAAATTTTGAGACAGGGTCTTGCTAAGTTTACCATGCTGGGTTTGAACTTGAGATCTTCCTGCCTCGGCTTCCCAGAATGCTCAGATTACAGGCTGAGCCATCATACCCAGCTGAGCTTCAGCCTCTGTACCTGTGAATTTTTTGCTCAGAAACCCAAAGCGCCTGTTTTGGGGGTGGGTGGAAGGTTTGGCGAGAAAATACCACCGTGTCCCAGCTGAGAGCCTCCCGTGCCCACCACGGAGTGCAGCGCAGACAGCCTCCTCTCTCACCTCGGTCACCTGCTGCTTGTCCAGGTGGAACACCTGCCCGGAGCTGGTGGAGGCGATCTCCTCGTAGGCCAGGTAGCCGGGATGGGAGCGGTCACCACAGTCCCCCGTCAGCACGAAGACTACCTGGCAGATGGACAGGAGGCCCGGCTGGTGAATGCCCTGGCTACCTCCCACAGGACAGAGTGGCCGGGGATGAGCCCTTCTCTCCCTTGGGATGCTTCTGTAGACACGCCTGTTGCGTGGGGATCCTGTGCCGAGGCAGGACAAGTGCTCACATGGGCTAAGAACACAGTAGGTGCTCAATAAATGAGATAAAATCTATAGCTTGGGCACAGAGCAGGGCATGGAGGGCAACTCATCTTGGAGCAGCCCCTGGAGGCTGCAGGAAGTGAAGGCTCGACCTCTCTTCTGGGTCCCAGGACAGCGGGCCAGGGACTGAGCTACAGGCACCAGGAGCAGAGGCAACCACAGGATGGAGGCGAATGGCGCAGGCCCAGACAGGTGCACCAGAGCAGGTGGCATGGGCCTCGGCAGGGGAAGGCTCCTGGGGAGGGTGGCCCGGCTCGGGCCCAGGTTGGAGGCCTCCACTTACCTGTGACTGTTTCAGCTGCAGGAGCTGCAGCAGCTCGCCCTTCCTGCCATAGTCCTTGGCGCGGGCGTCCGAGAAGACATAGACGAAGGAGCCAGGGTTGGCGATCTCCACAGCGGCCTTGATGGCCCCCACACTCATCTCCGGGCAGTCGCCGCCTCCCTGGAGAGCGGGGGTGTCACGCAGGAGGTGCCCGGGAACTGAGGGGAGCCGGGGGTCCCCCTACACCGCCCCGGTGCCCCCGCCCAGCTCAGCCGTGACGCCCGCCTTGCCCTTCCGGAGGCACGGCGTGGCGCAGGAGGTCCAGGTGACACCAGGAAGTCCCACCCACGTACTTAGTCACCACAGTGCTTCAAGGGGGGACCTGGAAACAGCCAGGGACAGCCCCCAGGAGCCACGGGACAGTCACAGGCACAGGCGGGAGGGGCGGGGCGGGGAAAGCAGTCCCAGCCACCCGCCTGGGTGCTCTGCGCAGCCTGCCCTGGCGCCAACCCCGCATACATCCGCACCCCTGCAGGCAGAAGCATGTGCCCTGTCACCCACGTCTGCACTCCCAGCCCACAGTGGCAGGATTTGCATGTGGGTTTTCAGCAAACACTTCTTCCTCTCTTGCTCACTGCACAAGGACTTCCCAGGCCCTTCCCTGCACCCTCAGCTAGGCATGGATGCCTCCACCCTCTCCCCTTTCATTCAGTCATCAAATAGTGAACTGTAGGCACCAGGCACAGGGCTCCGGGGGTGGGGGGGAAGGTGCCTGCTCGGCGCAGCTCTCCAGAGCCCCGAGCTGGGGCGCGGACCACCGCAGAGCTGAGAGCAAGTCACAGCGGGGAAGATGTTGCCGTGGCGGCCCCAGGTGGGGTGGAGACCTTGGTCTCCCTCACGGACTGGGAAGAACAAAAATGGAGATCGGCAGCTGCGGCGGGGCAGCCCACCTGCACATAGAGTTCTCTCAGCTCCTTCTGGAACACCTCCGGGTCCGCCGTGAGCGTCACTGGGCCGATATCTGCGGGGACAGAGAGTCCCAGGTGGACTTGGGTCCAGATCAGGGATGGGAGCTCCAGGGGCCTCCTTCCCCCCAGCAGTCCCCAGACTCCCCTAAGAACCTTCCACCCTCCTACCCCAGCCACTCCCACTCTCAGCGAAAAAGGAAGACAAAGAAACAGAGACGCTGCCTGCTGGGTGGGGTGGCACAGCCTGTGATCCCAGCACTGGGGAGGCTGAGGCAAGAGGATTGCTGCAAGGTTGAGGCCACCCTGGGCTGCGTAGTGAGTTCAAGGCCAGCCTGAACTGTTTGACGAGACCCTGTCTCCAAAAAACCAAAAAAAAGAAAGAAAGGAGAAAAAGAAAGACGAAAACAAATAATCCACTCTGGAACACACAGTACGGATCCAGCCCCAGGGGTCAATAAGAGCAAAGCCTTCTGGAATCTCCGTCTGTATACTGGCACATTCAAAAGAGTGGCAAGGAAAAGTGCCCGGATGAGCTGCAGGGTGTCAGCCAGGATGTGGAACAACCAGAACGTCCATCCACTGAGGGGGGCTGCAAGGTCACGTGGACATCCGGTTTCCTAGGCGATATTCCAGTTGAGTTCTCCACTGAACTCTAATAATGGGCTACTTTTCATTTAGGAATTCAAAATTCTAGTCACCCTCCGACACGTCCCTACTCAGCAGACGTCAGTCCTGTGGCAGGGAAGCTGTGGGATTGTCGGGCACTCACCCAGACCACCAACAGGCGCGAGAGTGGACAACAGCCACCCCCCACCTTCCCACAGCTCTGGGATGTATTTCCCCACTTTGTCCTCCCTCACCCGCCTGGCCTCTACCAAGCCTCCGTTTCCCTGACGTCTACAGCAACTAAATTAGCTTAAATTCTGCAGCCAGCCCTTGGCCTTTCACCTTGGCCAGATCTGCCTGGACTCCCAGCTCCACCCTGCACCAGCAACAGGGCCTCCGAGAGCTCGGCCTCTTGCTCAGGCCTCAGTTTCCCCATCTGTGAAATGAGGTAAGGAAGAGCCTCACTGCTCCTGCCCAAAAGCCAGCACTATGAGGATTCAGGAAGCCAGGTGGGTAAACCCCTAACCTAGCACGGTACAGTCCATGTTGGTTTTTCTTTATTGAGTAATAATCCATGTTAATCATCTTAAAACTCTTCACAGACGGCAGTAACAACCCCATTGACGAAGCCCTCACCAAGCACCGGGCTGTGGACTGAGGTGGTTCTGCGTCTCCGCTCACTACACCCCACTTTACAGAGGAGAGCGCGAAGCCCGGAGGAGTGATCGGCCCAGGGAAACGGAGCAGGCTGGGACCGGGGGGGGGGGGGGGGGACGACTCCGGATCCGAGCCCTTCATGGTTCCTGCCCCAAGACCTGGACACAGAAGATCTGCCAGGCGGTAACTACAGAGGGCCAAGAAGACCCTAATTCCATCAAACAAGGACAGTCATTTCCTTTTTGTCTATAACCTTCAAAATTTGTATTCATATATATGCACAAATATTTCCTACACAGATGCATACTATTGGAAGCAGAATTTTTACCGAAGTATAAGTAACATACTTTGTTTTGTTTTGTGGTTTTTTGGTTCTGTTTTGTTTTGTTTTTTGAGGATTTTTTTGGTTTTCTGAAACCCCACTATCCTGGGGTTCTGCTCACCTCCCCCCACCAACCACCCATCACTTGCAAGTTGTGGGAAGCCCTACAGAGCCCACTTCTGACTCTGGCCTGTGCTCCTAGCACCACCCACAGGCAATGTCCCCCACTTCCATGGACATCTGGTGCTCGGCCAGTGCTGGCCTGGGTGCCTTCTCCCTGGTTCCCAGCCTCGTGGGAAGTGAGTGGCGATGATCATTCAGTGGACTCCAGGGCAACAGTGGTCTTCTGTGTGCTTCCAGCTTCGGGGTCCCCTCCAGTAGGGACAGACCAGTGTCCTGCACTGTCCTGGTACCTCGGTCCCCATCCTGCTGGAAGACTAGGCCGCTCTGCCCAGAGCTCGCTCTCTCATGGAGGGACAGCAATAGAAAAGAATTGATTCGATCTTGGTTCTGCATTGCATGATAAAATGTTGGCCACTTATGTCTGTTCCTTCTGTTGGTTTGTTGGTTTTCTTTTCATTTTTTCTTTTTTTTTTTTTTCAGCACTAGGGATTGAACCCAGGACATTTACACTGAGCTACCTTCTCAGCCCTTTAAATGGTTGTTTTATTTTGTGACAGGGTCTTGTTAAGTCATTAAATGGCTCAAGCTTGTTTATTTGGGGGGGTGCTGGGGATCGAGCTCAGGGCCTTGGACTTGCTAGGCAAGCAGTCTACCACTGAGCTAAATCCCCAGCCCCTTGCTGTTGTTGTTGTTTTTTGGTTAATAGTCCATTTTGCAGTGTATAATGATTACATTCCTCATGAGGACTTGGTGCATGTACGTAACACATCTTAATTCTTTTTTCATCCCTCCCTTCATCTCTCGGGACTCTTCCCTTTTACAAAAGATCTATCTCCCTATTTCCTATTATCTATCTTTCATTTTGCTCTTTATTTATATTTTGTGTTTCTCTGGTATTTAAGCTAGGGTGTCTGACTCATTTCACATAACATTATGTGCATCCGTTTTCCTACCAGTGACTCAAATTTATCCTCTCTGGCCGAGTAGTGCGCCACTGTGTGCAAGCGCCACGTTTTTCAACCAACCGTCCTGGAATGAAGAGCCTGCGGTCTGGCGGCCCTGTGGCAGAAGCTGAACTTGCCAGACCCGGTTCCAGGGCTCAGCCTTCTGTCCCCAGCTGTTCCCTGACATTCCAGCCCCTGGGAGAGAGAAGGTGCTGCTATCGCCAAAGCTTAGCACCCCAAACGCCCACGTCCTTCTCTGCCCTCTTCGTGCCCCGAGTGTGCACGGATGAGGTCCACACCGACCCCCTCCTGGCCACCCCCAAGCGCCATTATCTCTGCATCTTGTGCCCGGCACCAGCTCCACACACAGCAGACACCCCGCAGCTGCCGCCGGATGCTGGGGCCGCGATCCTGGTCCTCTCGCCACCGCACGCTGCCGCCGTCATGCGGAGAAACAGGTCCAACAAAGCAGGACAGCTGGGGCAGGCCTCCGGGGCACACAGAGACACAAAAGTGTCTGGCTTGACGGGGAGGCGGCAAGTCTAGGTCAGAGCTTCCTCATGTCGGCCCCAGCTGCCCAACGAAGACTGTACTCAGGAGATGCGGCCTTGCACACACGCATGCGCATGCAGACCATCTGTGACTCTTCTCTCCTTCTGAACGCTGGTCCCCAAACATGCCTGCGGAGTCAGCTGCTGCTGACAGAGCCTGCCATTCGGGACGAGCAAGACCAGCTTCCATGATGCTGGAGCACCTGGGCGGGCACAGGCCTTCTCGTCACCTGTCCTGGTGTCCACCTGCCACCCGTCACCAGCGCTCCAGGCAGAGACAGAGGTGGGCGCCTTCCTGTCACTCACTGATGCCGGACAGGGCCACACCTGTCCCTCCTCCAGCCCCTGGCACCGTCAGCTCCAGGCAGAGTGGCCGAGTCTCCCAGCAGAATGGAGACTGTGGTGCCAGGACAGCTCAGGACACTGGTCTGTCCCTACTGGAGGGGACCCGTGAGTGGCATCACTTGAGCCCCCTCCTGCTTTCTGTTTCACCTGTCCAGCCAGAGAGAGCCTCCAACCACCTTGTGTCGTAACATGCTGCCAATGTCAGCGAAGATTGTCTTACACGCTTCCTGTTGCTGTAACAGAACACCAGACGTCAGTGATTTATAAAGATGGGAGGTTTATCTGGCACCTGGCTCTGGAAGCTGGGAAGTCCCAGATCATGGCAGGGCGACTGCTTCCATTCTGGGGAGGGCGGAAGCGAGCCACGAGGGCCAGGCTTGCTTTCTAAGGACCCGCCTCATGAGAATGGGTCCAATGCTGCAAGAACTGACACTCCGAAAAAAACAGTATTCAGCCATTTGTGAGGATGGAGCTCTCGAGACCTAAACTCATCGGCCTCTCTCAACACTGTCTCACTGAGGAATTAAGGTTCCAGCACACTAACAGCAACGACGATTCCATCAGGATGCTTTCTCGGCACTGAGGATCAAACCCGGGGCCTCCTGCACATTCGGCACGCGCCCCCGAGCTGCACCCAGCCCTGATCACAACGGCTGCGGAGATGGTGGTGGGGATGGTGGTGGCGGTGGTAACAGCCACCTCTGTGCACTGAGCACCTATGGTTCCTCAGGCTTTAGCTCAGTGAATTCGTGTCTCCCTCTCCCCACAGAGAACGCCGGGACTCAGGGGAGTCGCCGCCCTTGGGGAAGCCTGCACAGGTGGAGGCGGTGTTGTGCCGGTTTCCCGGGGCAGCTGGAAGCCTTCACGCAATGTGTCGGCTCACAGCCTGACGTCCGATGTCCGGCACTGCCGTGCCCTCCCGCAGGGCTGCAAGAACGAGCGCCAGGCTTTTCTCTCGGCTCCAGGGCAGCCGGGGCCCTTGGTGCTCTGGGGCGCAGACACATGGCTGTCATCTCCTCTCTGTGTCTGTGTCTCTTCTCATACAGACACTGCCGCCCCAACTCCAGCCCTGCCTCATCTCAGCTCCATACTCGGCCGGACCCTATTTCCGCACAAGGCCCCATTCTGAGATCTCAGAAGAATTTTGTTCAGCCCGTCCGGTATCCGGGCCACCTGTCTGGCTCCAAACCCGTGCTCCTCACCACCTTCTACTCTGCCTCCAGCACGGTCTGAAGACCCACTAATCACCAGTGCTTGGTCATAAACGCCTTACAGCAACCCAGGAAGTCTGCTGCCCATCAACTCCGTTTCACCAGGAGAACAACCAAGCAGCAGCTGTTACCATCAAACAGCACCGTTTGTATCTGAGCCACCGCTGCACAGGAGGCTGCAGAGTCGCAGTGCTCACTCCTCAGTCCCTGGTCCCTGCTCCCAGACCAGAGTGGGGGGAGGTCCGTGACCAAAGGCAGGCACTTACCCAACAGCTGGGCAGATGTGGCACGCAGACCTCAAAGCTGGCTCGCTGGCCACAGGGACGATGAGGCCTGTGCCCTTGGCGCCGCTCGAGCTGCCTCTAGCAGACGCGCCCCAGAGCCCTGGCCCAGATCCATCTCTCCATACGGATGATTTTTCCCCTCAGCAGGCAGAGGATGTGCGGCGACCCGAGGGCCCTCTCGGACACATGAGGAGCACGCGAGGGTGCAGTGGCCCAGATCACAGGTCCCTGTGGAGCCAGGCACGCCTGCAGCCGGGCACTCGGGATCCAGCCTCAACCTCGGAGTTCTCTCTCCCTGCTTTCTGGAAGTGGGGTTTGATCCTGGAGCCAGCTTGGGTGTGCATCCCCCTCCTCCCGCACCAGTGATCCCAGCATGGTCCCTGCTCCGCCCCCACCACCTCTCCGAGACTCAGTTGCTCCATCTCTAAACACCAGGGGCTGCAGAAGGCGACATCCAGGGAATCCACTCAGCTCCTGAGCCGAGTCCACACGAATGTGGTTGTTAGAACTCATGGCGATCTGGGCCCTCTGTGCACAGCCCCCTGGCCAGCTGGCTCCTGCCCTGAGGGGTCCTTTGGGGGTGTGTTCAAGGTGACCACATTTGAGAAAATTGAGGCCCAGGGACAGAGCGTGAGGCTCCAGTACCTCCGAACTCGCCTATCTGCGTGGACCTCTCAGCTGCTCTGAAGGGACCTGGCGGGCCATTGCCCCGCCTGGCCAAGGGCCCTCCCGAGTCGCACACTGGGTACATGACAGTGAGCGCATCCGGGACTCGCAGGGACCAGCCTGGCTTGGTCCTCCAGGAGCCTCCCGCTCCCAGATCTGGGCCTCTGCAACCCCCACCTCTCCCTTCTCCTTGTGCCTCCACCCACAAGGGCCCAGGCCTGGAAAGCCCTTGGGCAAGGGGCTGTCACTCCAAGCCAGCAGCCAGGCAGAGCAGGGGACAGGATGACAGGGAAGTGCCTAATTCAGCTGGCACCTCACCGGGCCACAGACCTCCTGGCTCCAAGAAGACGGCAGCTGGGGGCAAGCGAAGGGAGCAGCTTCTCCCACATACTGAGGACAGATCACTTCTATTTTACGCTAAGAGGCTGGTTAACAGGGGACTTAGCTCAGTGGTAGAGAGCTTGCCTTGCAAGCACAAGGCCCTGCATTTGATTCCCAGCACTGCAAAAAAATAAAAAATAAAAAATAAAAAGAAACCCCAGCAACATCACTCATCACTCATCAAGGGTGCCACCACCGGACGTGGTGCCACACATCTGTAATCCCAACACTCAGGAGGCTGAGGCAGGAGGAGCACCATGAGTTCAAAAACAAACAAGAAGAATGAAAACATCATCTTTCACTTGATGACAAAAAAATTCAAACCAAAAACCAGCATCACAGGGGTTGGGGTACAGCTCAGTGGGGAGACTTGTCTAGCATGTGGGAGCCCTGGTTTCATCCCCAGCACCATAAAAACAAAATAAAAACCAGCATCTTACTGAAAATTGTGTCAAACCCTAAACAAGACAAGAACAAGCCCAGCCAGCACTAGACTTGGCTGTGTCCTAAAATTCAGGCTGATAAGCAATATGAGGCATTTAAGATAAGAGAAACATTTGATTGGAAAAGAGGAGACAGTGTTATAATTTGGACAAGATGTGGCTGTCAACCTAGAAAACATCACCCCCCAAAAAAAAAGTTTAAAAGAAAAAATTCAGTAAAAAAAAGTTGGAAAGAAAAGAAATATATGAAATCAAATCACTTTCCAACACGCTAGCAATACTCATTTGCAAAAAATGTAACGGAAAAAAAGATCTTGGTCAAAATAGTAACAAAAACCAAAATATTTAGAAGCAATTGTTAAGTGAAAAAGATGGAACTTATAAGAAAAACATTATAAACCTTTACTAAAGGTGTGAACAGAGAAAGAAACATGCCTTCACTTAAAAACTAATTTTTTCAATGATAATTCTTCCCCAAAGGAAGGTTAGTGAAGATCCAAGCAAAATTACAGTAGGACTTTTTTGGAGTCGATGCATTTTTTAGTTCATTTGGTTTTTTGGAGGCAGGGTCTCGCTATGCAGTTCAGGCTGGCCTTGAACTCATGGCGATCCTCCTGCCTCAGCCTCTCCAGTGGTGGGATGACAGGCGTGCACCACCCCACCCAGCTTTTATGTCTTGTCTGAAAGAATAAATGCTCCAGAATATTTTGAAAATGAAGAATATGCATTCAAAGATAGAAAATGAGTCTAACATACACAAGGCCCTGGGTTCTGTTGCCAGCGCCAAAAATTAAATAACTAAATAAATAAGGTGCTGTCTAGGTAATGCTGGAAATGAAAGAAGTCTGGAGAACCAAAGGCAAAAGAAGTGGACCCTGGTTAATAAGGCTGTTTCCTGCTGGGGTGCCGGCTAACAGTTTTGAAACCACAGCTAAGTCACCGGAAGAGAGGGATTACGGAAATGGATGGTGGATGGAGGAAGGTTCTAGATAAGCAGCATATGTTTGGCTCCTCCATATGGGTGGGAAAGTTCGAAGGAGCCATGTGGTAATAATTCACAGCTGGAGAGATCAGTATGAATTAGTATTGAGCCTAATATAGACACAGATGGTTTCATCTCGAAGCACCGATAGAAGTGGACACATACACGGGCTATGAACACAGCGGACCTCCCTGCGTGTGGCTAAGGAAGGTTCTAGAAGTGGTGACACCCCCTTGGCGACAAGCACGCTGAGCCCCAGGCCTGGCTGTGCACCCCGAGGTCCAGGACAGGAACCGGGCTCTTGGAGAAACAGCTACGCCTAGGACCCGGCCAGGAAAGACAGACGATGAGCCCGCAGCATCCTCAGTGCCAGGAAGCAAGAAACACTCTGAAATTAAAAGTAAATAAAAATAGTTTCTAAAAAACATCACGGATCCAAAAATGGGAGTATGTCAGAGGGACACGAGAGCCAGCTGAATGCGCTTCCAATGACCAAAGCTTGAAGAATTTGAAGCAGCAAATAAACAAAGTAGCCTTGGATTCGAACCCAAAGGAGAAGCTAAATGGCCGCGGTTCCCGGGCTGCTGCAGATAAACCGCTGGCGATGAGCAGATCGCTGGGCAGGAAAGTCACCCGGGAGACTCCGCCTCGCTCCAGCCCGAGGGGTGGGGCGCGACTCTGCACACTTTCGGTGCGGGCTGCGCACAGCGACTTCCAGCAGTGCCCTACAGAAAGAGGAAACTGAGTCTCTCCAGGCAGAGACTGGTGACCGTTGCTACCCACAGCAGGTCGCGCCGGTCAGGCTCGTCTGGATACCCTCAGTCACATGATGACAAACAGCACCGAGTCTCCTAGTCTCCCTCCCGAAACACATACTGAACTTGAGAAAAACATGTGACGGAGCACAGCGAAGGGAGCAAACCCCGACCGGGACTCCACAAGACGAGCCAGCTCATCAGAAACGGCCAAAAGAAGGTCCCATGAGGCACGCCAACAAATGTCATGTGCGGCCCTGGGGGGAGGGGCAAAAGTTACCCAAAACCTCAAAAATGAATTGAAGAGCTCTGAACAAAGTGCAGGCTGTAGTTAGTGACGTCGCATACAGGCTCACCGACAACTATATTCCTGACGCCACCTCAGCAGCACAAGGTGCTAATAACGGGGGACACGGGGCGCTGGGCACGTGACAGCCTGTACGTTCACAAAAATTTTGCCAATCTAAAACTGTTCTAAAAGTTTCTAAGTTCATTAAAAATTTTTAAAAGACAAGACAGGGCAGGAGACGCTCTATTAGTAGATATTACAAAGACTAATAATTTATATAATGTGTTCCTGGCAAAACCGCATAGAAAATCCAGGTGAACTCCTAATTGATAAAGTCATTTGGGTTAAAAGGAGGACTCCAACCATGGAAGAAAAAAGATTATTCAATAAAAATATACCTGAACAATTACTTGTGCCGTTCAGGAATTATATTAGATTTTTAATACTTTTTTTAAAGAGTCTGTGTAAAAGAAGAGAAAATTAAAAATCCAGAACATCTGACTTTGTGCGAGAAGAATACAAAACACCTTCTTAAGCATGCATGTGAAGAAATCATGAAAGGAAGAAAATAGAGATTTCGCCCCGCAAACATTTAAAACCTCAGAACATCAGGAAGCGGAAGCCATATTCAAAGGCAAAAAACCAGGAAAATTACTGAGGAACAAAAAACTTCACACCATCCACACGTAGCCCTCATGCCAACAGAGAGGAAACCATTCGAGCCCCCAGCAGAAAAGTCCACAAAGACACAGACAACTAACAAAGGAGAAGAGCCGCACAGGAAGATGCCTAAGGAATACTTGAAACCATACTGGACCTCGCCAGCCACCAGGCAAATCAAGAGAGAGGGGACCCTCGTCTGTCTTTTGAATTACAGTAAGAACCGCCTCCCATAATTCCCAGCGTGGGGGGCGGCTGCACCAGAAGGGCGCCCAGGTGCCTGTGGAGGAAGTTTGGACTCCTGGCTCGCTCCTCCCCACCCCACCCCCCGTTAAAACCGGCCTGGGACCTCCACTCTGAGGAACTCGGTCCTGCAGCAGAAGCAAAGATGCAGCTCTGAGCGATTTTTGTAACATCTGACCAGAAAAAAATCTGAAAGCAATCTCGATTTCCAGCCAAATGAAACGATTGGCAAATTTCTCTAATTTTTCATCTCTGGGACCATAACACCTTTTGCATTTAAAAACTAATGAAAAGTGCCGAGTGTGGTGGTGCACGCCTGTAGCTCTAGCACGTGGGAGGCTGAAGCAGAATCATTGCCTCAAATTTGAGGCCAGCCTGGACTACATAGTGAGTTTCATGCCAGCCTGGACTATATAGCAAGACCCTGTCTCTAAAAATAACAAACTTTAAAATGGAACTTGCAAAAAACATTTCCAAACACAGGTCCTCCTCTGTCACCAGGCCTCCTGGTCTAGAACCACTGCTCCTGGACCCTCTAGCTAACAAAGTCCTCTCAGCACGCAGCCCTGGGCTGAGCCCTTTTTTATTTTTCATTTTGAGAAGGAGTCTTGCTAAGTTGCCCAGGCTGGGCTCAACACTGCAATCCTCCTGCCTCAGCCTCCCAGAGTGCCGGGATGATGTGTGTGTGTGTGCGCACCATCACACCCAGCTTCGTTCGTGTTCCTCAGCCCTCCTGCAATCCCACGTCCTTGGAGAGCCTGCCACTGGTCCCTCCCTTGAAGGGGTCAGTTGATGGTGAAGTCTCCCTCCACTGGAACCTGGGGTGTCTCCGAGGAGGAGGATTTGGGGAACCAGAGGGGGAGTGGTGGGAAGAGGGCTCCCCGGAGGTGGCAGCACCTAGAGCATAGCAAGGTAGCCTGAGGACACTCTGGCTCCTGCCCTACAGCCAGGCCCAAGCGTTTAAGGGACAACTGGGGGCTAGGGATCAGGAATGATGGCACCCTGGCGGGTGGCCTTGGGAAAGACTGGGGTCCCAAGTCTCCTGCTGTCATCAGATAAAGGGTGGATCCCGTGACCTCTAACCAGGCTGGCGATTCAGCTCAGTGGTTAGAGCGCTTGCCTCTCAAGCACAAGACCCTGAGTTCGACCCCCACCCCACCCCCAAAAAAGACAAGTCCCATGACCTCTAACCTCCCTCAGTATGTCTTCAGAAGCCCAAGAGCCCAAGGTGGGCGAGGAAAGAGGGAGGCGACCTCTGTCCCCGCTGAAGCCACTGGGCACAGTCACATCCCACCTCCTTACGACACCCTCACCTTGCCGGCCGGACCGCGAGGGGAAGCTGTCCTCTGGCTGTTCCCAGAAATCTACTTCTGAAGCTCCGGCTTCCGGGCTTTGAACTGCGGAGCCCTGGGAAGCCTAGAACTTCTGGGAGCAGAGAGCCCCTCCAAGGCCCGCGACAACCCCTCTGCCGGGGACCGCGCGGAAGGGCTCCAAGCGCCTCCGAGGGAGTTGGGACTGACAGACGCACCTTCGTCTAGAAGGGCTTGTTGGCTGGACGCCACGGCCATGTGCAACTCCTCAGCACCACGACTCTGCCGTGCAGTTAACTGCACAAAGAATATGCCTTTAATTTTTTTCCTTTTGAAGCTATCCTTCTGGCTAGAGGGTAGGTGGAGAACAGGCAATAAAGCACAGTAGAAATCAGAAGACCCGGGTTGGGGATTTAGCTCAAGGGGTAGAGCGCTTGCCTAGCAAGCGGAAGGCCCTGAGTTCCATCCCCAGCACCAAAAAAGGAGAAAAGAAATCGGAGGAGTTAGAAATTCTCGACTGTGACAAGAGCGTGGGGAGCCCAGCCACCTGGGCTCGGCGCTGGGGACCTGCAGGGCGCACCGGGCAGAATCGAGGGAGCTGCCAGGACGCCCGGGGCGGTGGGGAGGCCGCCCGCAGGGACAGCCAGAAGGCAGGTCGCCGCGGGGCGGGCGTCACCCGCGGGGCGCCCGGCCGTCCGCGCCGGGGCGCGTTCTGAGAACCGGCGCAGGGGCGAAGACCGGAAAAGCAGCCTTTCGCAAAGGCGGGCGCCGGGCCGCGGGCGCTACCTGGGTCGCGGAAGGGCACCAGCGCGTAGTTGGCGACGGCGCGGCCGCGGCTGCTCAGGGTCCGCTGCAGGATGCGCGAGGCGCCGTCGGTCACCTGCGCCAGGTCGTCCCGCATGGAGCCGGTGACGTCGAAGACGAAGGCCAGGGTGGCGCCCCCGGCCGTGGGGGGCGACGCCGGCCCGGCCACCGCCGCGGCCGCGGAGACGGCGGCCACCAGCAGCCGCAGGAGCGGCGCCGAGCGCATCGCGGAGCGCGGACGCACGCGGGGCGCGCGGGACGGGGCGCCGGCGCCTGTCGGAGCCCGAGGCGGCTCCCGGGCCCGCCGCCCGCTCGGGTCACGCCCGCCTGCGCCGCTCCCCGCCGTGACTCAAACTTTTCCGGCCCCGCGCGGGCCGTGCCGACCGAGGTTAGGGGAGGACGCGCCGCGCGGCGGGAGCGCGGACACCTGCGCGCCGCGCGGGGGCGGGCGGGCGCGACGCGACGGCCCTCGGGGCTCCGCCCACCCGCCCTCTTCTCGGGGAGCCGGCTCCGGAGAGAAGTCGGCTTGCAACTTCCCGTAAGCGCTCGCGGCAACCGCAGGGGGAGCCGCGGGCGCCACACCGGGTTGCAGATGAGCGAACCGAGGCTCAGAGAGGTGACCGCATTTGCCCGAGGTCGTCCAGCGCTCCGGGGCCGCAGGCGGGGTCAGAAGCCGGGTCTTGAAAGACACCCAGGCCCCGGGCTCTGCCGCTCCTTGGGTGCTGCCCGACCTTGTCACGGGTCCCCCGGGGGCCGCAGAGGACCCGACACCCTCTGTCCGCCCACCTCTCCCGCACAGCGGATAGCCCGGGGAGGTGCTGGGGCTCTCGCGAGTGCCGCCTGGTTCTGGCTCCGCCGCCCCCTCCCCGACATCTGACCGGTCCCCCGTCCCCCGCCGTCCAGCCGCCACCCTGTATGGCCCTCTCAGCTGCGCTCCTGGGTCCTGGGCTCCCCTCCCCGCTGGTCCAGGGCCCCTGGCGCCCGGGGGCAGCGCTGTGTCTTGGTTCCCCCTCCAGCAGCACCCCGCGCTCCCAACCTCGTCTTCGGAATATTGTGGGTTCTCACTAAATGTCGCTAGTGCACGTCTGTAACTCCAGCACTCTGGGAGGCTGAGGCAGGAAGATTGCAAATTTGACCTAGCCTGGGTTACATAGGGATGGAGCAAGACCCTGTCTAAAACTTTTAAAATTTTAAAAGAGCTGGGGATGGAGCTCAGAATAAAGACCCTGGGTTCAATTCTTAGCACAAAAAATAAAATAAAATAAAATAAAATAAAATAAAATAAAAAGTCCCGTGAGGGCCTGGGGATTTAGCTCAGTGGTTAGAGTGTTTGCCTTGCAAGCACAAAGTCCTGAGTTTGATCCCCAGCACCAAAAAAAAAAAAGTCCTGTGAAAGACCTCAGACCTCAGTCCCTCCCAGGGTGGAGAGATGGAACCCCATGGACAGGGCTGCACTCCGGGTCTATAGGAGGTGGTGGCTTCTCCAGCCCCTCCCCGTAGAGTCTTCATCAGGAGGAAGCCCCTTCCCCATCCTGTCCCTTCCCTTCACTCTCTACTTCCCCCCATCCCAGGGCTGCTGCAGCACCTTTGTCCTGTAACCCACCGGCCCTCTCTGAGCCCTGGTCCCAGCTGGGTGCTGGCCACAGGGAAGGACAGAGCCCTAAGCCAGGGCCAAGTCCTGGGAAAATCATGTCCCATGGGGCTGGGACATGCAGAAGCCAGGCTGCTAGATCAGCATGGCGCCATGTCCAAGGCCACCTGGAGTCACATGTGGACACTGGCTCTTTAAATCTCCCTGGCCAGGGCCGAGATTGCCCCAGAGTCTGGGCAGGGCTGGGCCAGCTGTTGAAGACAGAAGAGAGGCCCCAGCTGTGGGAAGGCAACTCAAACAGAAGCCAGGACCCGAATGGTGACATTTGAGATCCAGGGCAGGCGACCCCTGGGGTCAAGCAGGTCCTTTGGTCATTCGCTCCATGAACACTGGCTGGACCTACAGTACGCGTCACGCACTCTCCAAGGCACCCCCAGGACAGAAGGAGCTGAAGATGCAGAAGGCATTGTCCCCCCTGGGGAGAAGAGACTTGTAAACAAATAATTCTAAGTCAGTGAGCTAAGTGCTAATAGCGGAATTAGCAAGAGCTCTGGGAGCCCAGAGGAAGGAGGGGCTGAGCCTAAGAGGTCAGCGGAGGCCACTGAGAGCGCCTGAGACAACCCTGAGAACAAGAGGGGAAGGGTGTCGGAGGGGCAGGAACAGCACTTCGAAGCCGGAGGGATGTGAGGAAACAAGGCCACGCCGTGAGGCGCCTCCAGTACCTTGCAGCCTTCCTGGGCTTTTCCCAAAGGCACTAGGGAGATGTGGAGGGATGCAGGCAGGGATCCCACTTCCATTCAGGAGGGTCACCACAGCAGAGGTTCATAGGCAGCTCTCCTAGACGCCAGGAGGCCACATCCGCACCCCAAGGAGGCAGGAGCAGAGATGGCCCCGGAGACGGCAAGGCGCTTGTCCTGAGCGCCAGGTCCTGGTCACCAGGCCCAGGCGCAAGTGTGGGTTTGAGCGCTGCAGTCAGATGCCTCCTGAGCTTGAGTTGGGAAAAAGCCTGGTGACCTTGAGCAGAGCCCCCCTCCCTGGGCCTTGGTTTCCCCCCGGCAGAATGATCTGAGATGGAGCAGAGTGTAAAGAGATGATCTCTGGTGATTCTCACAGCCCCACCATCCCGGGACCGTGGCCACCGTGCCCCCAGCAACACTGGAAGAGGGAGAGAGAGGGTCTGAGCTCATCCTGCCATGGCTCCCCCGGGACATGGAAGGGGCCTCGGGCGGGCACCTACCATCACCCACCACGTCTCCACCAGAAGTGAGTGACCCGGTGGCACTGCCTGCCCAGGGGGCCCAGGGTGCCGCTTCCCAGGAGTGAACAAGAATGAGCGTGACCCAAGGGGCCGGGCAGGCCAGGGAAGCCATGGTGAATCTCATTTCCTGCCCCACCACCGTGGCTTCTCTGACCCCTGAGAGCCCACAGTTTTGACCTTAAAATAATCTACCTTCTCCCTCGGTTTTGGAAGGCGTGGTTCCAGCGGGGCCCTTATTTCCTATCACACCGCATCTTTGCGATGGGACCACCATCAGCCACCCACCTAAAGCCAGCATGCACTGTGGCTCCCTGCCCGGAACCTGCCCCATCCCGTGTCTACGTGGGGACCAAGGCCAGCTGCCAGGTTGCCCTTGGTGCCCAACACTCCCAGCCCCCTCACCCCATCCCCACTGTCTTTCTCGGGCAACAGATCTATTCTGCTGCAAGGATGGAAATGCCAGCCAGGTGTGGTGGCACTGTGATCCGAGCCCTTGGGAGACTGAGGCAGGCGGATTGCCTCAAGTTCGAGGCTGGCCTGGGCTACGCGGTGAGAAGGTCTGGAACCCATGGGCAGCTCCAAGTCTCCTTCCCATGTGCCCCGTCCTCTCCTGCCGGTCTGCTGCCAGCCGCACACTCAAGTTTTGCACCTGTCAGTGTGGAAGAGCAGCGGCACCCAGCCTTTTTGGCACCAGGGTCCGGTTTTGCAGAAGACAATTTTTCCACCAACCAGGGGCG
Source organism: Hystrix cristata (assembly GCA_004026905.1). Lineage (NCBI taxonomy): Eukaryota > Metazoa > Chordata > Mammalia > Rodentia > Hystricidae > Hystrix > Hystrix cristata. The sequence goes on along the minus strand of PVJO010011548.1, from coordinate 19,176 downwards.
GTGAGAGGAGATGATTGAGTCTCTAGGGTGGTTCTGTGCACTGCTTGTGTGCCACACAGAGCCCTCGCACACACGGTTCACTCTAACCTTGCGCTGACTGGACAGGAGACGGAGCTCAGGGGGTGACGGACGGAGCACTGGGGGCTGCCCGAAATACAGGTGCTCAACCTGGTCCCTAACAGCCAAGGATCTCTGCTGCCCGGACACCTCCCCCCCGTGTTTCCCCGAAATGCTGTGGGGAAAGGAAGCCGGGCTGCTGATCTTCACTGAGAGGCGAAAAAGGCTGAGCAGGATGTCAGAGGCACCAGCAGGACAGAGCCACTGAGGGCCGGCTCTGCAGCCAAGCAGTTAGAGTCCCCAGAGCCACGCGGGGACACAGGACAACTGACCGCGGCATCCAGGCCTCTGTGGGACCGGCCTGCGGTCACATGTATCACGAGGACTGGTTTGAGGCCATCCCAGGAAATACTTGAGCGCTCCAGAGACGCAGGAACGCTTGCCCAGGCCCATGTTTGTGAGAACAAACAAGGAAAAGCTGAGCCAAGTGCTTGGAGATGCACTCCCCTCCCTCCCCAGCCTGGCCCGGAGGGGGCTGCTGGGCCACCCAGCCCCGATCTGTTGCAGGAAGAGGGAGCCTGCCTTGCTGGCCTGGCCACTGCTCACTGTCCAGCTGTGCACCGACTGAGCCTTGCTGTCACCTCGGCCATTATGTCACCTTGATCTTGTCTTCCATGGCCAGCACGAATATTCCCAAAGAGCTGAGGTTTACCACCTGTCCGCTTTATTCTTTTGGGTTCTCTCTCAAGATTAAAAATTCTACTGCACTGCCGTGTACATGTTGGCTTCCTCCCTCCGTCCTGCCCTGGCTTCTCCTGGAAAGCTCCTCTTCACCCTCCCGCTCCGCTTTCTGGTGCAAGTGTCTCCACTTCTCCCGCATGACTCGAAGAAGGGCGACACTCCCCATCCCACGGACCTCCTGGTGGGAGAGGTCACCCTGTTGCCCTCTTCACCATTGCAGTCCCCTTGCCCATGACCGGGCCAGAGATGGGCCTGCAAGGACACATACTAGGCGTCTGCAGAAGACAGAGGCCTTGCTCTGCCTGATTTGATATCTAACCTAAAGCAACAGTGATTGAGAAGGAGTGGAGTAGGCAAGAGGCCAACAGGATAGAAACGGATCCACATGTACACAGTCAATTGATTTTTGACAAAGGCGCCCACAGGAAAGACCATCTTTTTCACTTGATAATGTTAGAACAACTGCACATCTATGTGGAAAAACAATGAACCCAAATCCCTACCTCACACCTCACACAAGAATTAGTCTTGATGATTCACAGACCTAAGTGTAGAACACTGAATTAGAAAGCTTCCAGCAAAAACACAAAGACACAAGCGGGGGAAAGCAGAGGCTCTCCTCTTCCGCTCAGTGGCAGGATGTCTTCATAGACCCTGAGCAACTGTGCAGCCATCTTGGAACTGTGAGGAAGCCAGCCTGAATGCAGCATGTAAAGGGAGAAGAGCCTCGGGGCTGCCTTCCCAGTGGTTTTCTTCTTACCTGCAGTAATGCGTTTTCCTTCAGACTTAAGCTGATTGCACTGAGTCCTGTTACTTGCAGCCAGGAGCATTCTCACGAGATAGATCTACCCCTCTCTCCCCTCATTTGGAGCACTTCAGCTTCACTATTTCTATTTGGGCAAGAAACACAAAACCACGTCCCCTGACCTTCATGCAGAGTGTAAGAGTTCCTAAGCAATGTTCTCTGTGCCTAGGTTCCTCCTCAGGTGTTGACTTTGGAATCAAACACCTCCATGGCAGGTGCTGACAGTCTGAGGAAAATCTTGGTGTGTTTCTGGCAGAAAGTGACCCACAACAATGTGTCCTCAAAGGACACAGGCCACCTTTGACTCTTTTTTTTTTTTTTTTTTTTTTTGGTTTTTGGAGAAAGGCTCTCACTATGTAATTCAGGCTGGCCTTAACTCACTATGTAGCCCAGGCTGGCCTCAAACTCTCGGTGATCCTCCTGCCTCAGCTTCCTGAGTTCTGGGATTACAAGTGTGCACCACCACATCTGGCTGTCCATTATTTGAATAACTTCCCCGGGTGTATGAAAAATGTGGTCAGAATTGGACAGTGCCCATGTTGGGGACAAAGCCATTAAAGCTGGCAAATCTATAAGGCCCAACTTGCTCCCAAATCAGGGCTTCTCTTGTCACAGCCACGGTCCCCACCCAGCCTACATGCCCACCACTTGTACCACTTCCTCTGTGTTGAACAGCTAAGGTGGGAACTCACTCCAGAAGCCCCTGTGACACTGCCCTTGGGTCACACAAGATGTTCCTCATCACTAGCTTGGTCTGCTCAGTAGATGAACTCTGGTCAACCAGAAGATTCTGAGACCCAGCTCCAAGGGAGTGGACAGGGAGTACGGCAGCCCTCAGGGATCACTCCAAAGCCCCAAAGATACCCAGTCGAGCATGCAGGGCCGTGGGAATATGAGAGAAACAGCGTGGCTGTTCCTAAAAAAGATGAAGCATAGCATAGCCATTCTGGAAGGGCCCAGCAAGCCACTCATGGGATATACCTCATGGACCAAAATAGGGGTTCAGCCGGGCATGGTGGTGCATACCTGTCATCCCAGCACTTGGGAGGCTGAGGCAGGAGGATTGCTTCGAGTTCAAGGCCATCCTGGGCTACACAGTGAGTTCAAGTCCAGCCTGAACTACACAGCAAGACCCTGTCTCCAAAAAAAGAAAATAGGGGTTTAAACAAAGACTTGTTTACGATGCTCGCAGCAGCACTATTCCCAACTGCCCAAGGGTGGAAACAACCCGAATGTTCATCGATGACCAAGTGGACAGGCAGAGTGCAGACTGTTCATGCGATCGAATATTATTCAGCAATAAAAAGAGATGAAGTGCTACCCTTCACTATCGCCTGGAACAACTTCAAACACGTGATGCTCGGTGAGAACAGCCAGACACGAAAAGTCACATACTGTGTAATTCCTGTCGCGCAGAGCCGTATAAATAGAGTCTGGATGGCTCTAAAGGAGACAAACCACAGAGATGGAAGCGGACTGGCAGCCGACTAGGGCTGGGGCAGGAGGGCTGGGAGCGACTGCGAATGGGTGCGGAGTTTCCATCTAGGGTGATGAAAATGTTCTGGAACTAGATAGTGGTCATCGTTGACAACACTGCGAATAGTAAATGCTGCAGAATTGCACACTTTAAAATAATGAACATAGCAAACTTTGCATTACGGGTATTTCATCCTAGTATGTTTTTGAAGGGCCAGGGGGCGGCTGCCTGGGAAAGGCAGATGGAAAACCGAAATACGGGACCTCAACTCCACTTCCAGGGAGGCCAGGGCAGCCCCTGCAGCGGGGGTGCTGGGTCCTGAGCCAGGCTGGAGCCCAGGACACCTCACCCCTCCCCCTAGTCTTCTTCAAGTACATACCAAGTCAAGTCGCCCTCAGGCAGCGCCCATGGAGGAATTCAGTGTACCGAGATGGTGATCACCAAGGAAACAGATCTCGAACAGCTGACCTTTGACTAAAACAGAAAATTATAAAAGCAGCCAGATTAAAAATGTTTAGATTAATAGTGCCTGGGACTGATTCCCAAAGAACTCTATTTGGAAAATCTGAAGAAGAGACATGGTGCTCCCAGCCCAGACAGTAAGCCATGACCTTCTAAGGGCGAAGTAGAGCTGCTTGCCAAAGGCCCCAATGGACAGAGCGGACTCTCTCCCCGAAGGGAATCGGATTTCTTCTCGGCTGATGTTTAGTGGGAACCGGCCCACACTGCAGGGACCAAAGTCTCCAAACTAGGGGGCCACGGTCACTGTGCGCCCTGCAGAGCACACTTGCTGTGAGTTTGCCACCCAGAACTCATCTTCGGGAACCCTCCTTCCAAGGCCGAGTGGAGAGGAGACTTTGTCTCCCGGAGCAGAGCTCAGGTACCAGGTACTCGTTTCCCCATCCTCCTCTGCAGCTGAGGCAGGCGTGTGTCACAGGTTCTGCCCACCAGGCCTCTCGGTCTACAGCCAGAGTCCCAAAGAAGCTGGTGGCCCTGAGTGGCACTGGTGGCACAATCAAGTTCCTGGCATGGCAGGGGCAGCAGGGAGCCATAGGCCATCGGACCAGGGCTGTGAGGGGCCTTGTTTCTGCTTGGGTAGTACCAGGCATAATTCTACATTTCACACACAAGCACCCACTTGCATTTACAGACACTGTACTGTTCCTTGTGGTAACAGAGCCCTGGAGACATCTCAACCATAATGGTCATATGACCCAGGGGAACCAATCATATCATTTCATCTCTCCAGCTACAGTGATTGGTCCAAACATGGACCTATGACCCAGTCAGAGCCAGGCAGCATCCTTATTGCCTCTGGGATCAGGGACTCCAAGGCTTTGAATGGAGGATGCTGATGACCATGTGCCCCACCCCAGCAGGAGACTGGGGCTGGAGACCAGCAAACCCACATACACAAGCAGCAGAGAGGAAGAGAGGAAAGCCTCGCATCCCCAGAGTCCCTGCTCCCATAACACTTTCACCGTGTGTGAAATGACCTGGCGTCCAGCAAACGCTCAGTGATTGCCCCGTACAGCAAGCTCTTGCTGCCAGCAGTCCTAGTGGGTCCTTGTCGCTCACAGCTCCGCGGGCGCAGGGATCGGAAGGGGCAGCTGAGGACTCGGCTCTCCCAGCAGTTGAGTAAGGCCCCACCCCAAGCAGACCCTCCCAGCTCTGTGAATCTGAAAGAGGGAAAAACACATTTTTTGATGTAAACAGAAGACTGCGCTCACTAAGGGAGCTGATGACTGGCTCTCGGAGGAAGCGATCCTCTTTAAATACAGTCCTTTAATAATCAGAGTTCCCTGGGTTCCAACTTGAAACCTTCTCGCCAAGTCTCCCCTCCTGGCTCAGGAGCTCCGTTCCTACCTTCCGGGCCTGAAATGGGAGCAAGTCCACCCCCAGGCTCCTGCGGGGTGTGCCCAGGCCAAAGCCTGGAACCTGACAGCCTGACCTCTGCCTGACCTTCAGGCCCCACTCAGGGAGGCAGCACAGCCCAGAGAAACTCAGGAACGACTCATAGGCATCAGAGGGACAGGTCGGTCCTTGATGAAGACTCCTGGAGTGTTGGGGTGGGGTGACACCCCACTCCACTCCACAAAATCTCCCAAATCCCCCTGTTCAACACCCCCCCCAAAGCCTTTGCTCTCATGGCTGACCCCTCAAATTCCTCTTTCTCTGCCTGTCTCCTCTCTCCTCACCCTTCTCAATCTACTATTTTTCTCCTTCTAAGAGTAATGAGCAGCCAAGCGTAGTGGTGCACGCCTGTAATCCCAGCACTCGGGAGGCTGAGGCAGGAGGATTACTGTGAGTTTGGGACCAATTTGGGCTACATAGTGAGTTCAAGCCCAGCCTGATCTGCATAGCAAGACCCTGTCTCAAAAAACCAAAATGAACAGCAACAACAACAACAAAAACAATGGTTTCTTTTTTAAATGCTATGAATTTAGCTCCTTTAGCCTCATCCCAACTTCTCTACCCACGACCCACTATCAGTCCCCAGAGCTTTAGGGAAAATGACAAAAAGCCCACAAGGAGGCCAGGAGGGGAAAGGCAGAGTGTATCCCGACTGCAGCCAACCTCCCCATCTCAGATCATCACCAGGAACATTCTAGCATCCCTGTGTTTGGAGGGACGTGGGCGATGTGTTGGTCACTTCCCGCTGCTGGTCTCGCTATCTGACACCCATGACTTAAAGGAAGGTGAGATTCATGGGCTGGTGGGTTCAGTCCATGGTCAGCTGGCTCCCAGGCAGAAGCAGGGAACGACAGGGGATGGCAGAAAGGCCTGGTAGAGAAGGAGCTCGACCCTTGGCGCCAGGCAGCCCAGAGAGAGGGAGGAGCCGGAACAAGAACAAGCCTGCCCGGCCATGCCCCAGGCGGCTGCCTCCGATGAGGCCCCGCCTCCAGCAGGGCCCAGTCTCGCAGGTTCCACCAAGAAGTCACCCGTGGAGGGACCCACTCGTGAGCATAGCGCCCCCAAGACCCAGTCCTCTTCCAAACACGTGAGACGGGGGCATTTGGGGTCTAAACCACAACAGGTGGCGCCCGAGATCCAGCCGTCAGCCGCGAACCCCTCCTCCGAGCAGGGTGGTGGGTGTGAGCCCAGTGTGTCCGCCTCCCGAGACGTGAAGATGTTGATCCGTGCTCGCCGTGAGGACCCGGCAACGCTGGGACCCCGCGTGTCAGGGGCCCAAGCCACCTGGTCCTTCAGGAGTACTGTTGTCTCCTCTACTTGACCAGTTCCTGCACACGGGACTCGGCTTCTCTCAGGAACCGACCGACACAAAACCAGCAGGGATACAGAATGAATGAAGGCCATCCGCCACCCGTATGTCCTGGACGTTTATGGGACACACCACCCAACAACTCCTGCTTATGCGTTCTGCTTTTCTACTGAGACTGGAACGGCCACCAAGGCGGACCATACCCTGAGTCATAACAAACCTCGCAAATTTAAAAGAATTAAAACGTGCTAGAAATTGAGGATTTAGCTCAAGTGTCAGAGCACTTGCCTAGTAAGCACAAAGCCCTGAGTTCAAGTCCCAGCATCAAAACAAAAAACAAAAACATGTACCAGGCACATGACACATGCCTGTCATCCCAGCACTCGGGAGGCTGAGGCAGCAGGATCTCCAAGAGTTTCAGGCAGCCTGAATTACATGGTGCAACCCTGTATCGGTATGCAATATATGTTCTCTGACCACAATGGATTAACCTAGAAATCAAAGAGGAAAATGGAGATACAATGTATCAAAATATTTAGAATGCAGGTAAAACAGAGTTTAAGAAAAAATTTATGGCATTAAGTGCTTATATGAGAAAAGAAGGAGGTTGGGGATTTAGCTCAAGTGGGAAAGCGCTTGCCTAGCAGCACAAGTGGGTCTGAAATCAATCATCTAAGCTTCACCCTAAGAATCAAAAGCCAGGCACATGTGCCTGTGGTCCTAGCTACTTAGGGGGCTGAGGCAGGAAGATACCTTGACCTCAGGAGTCTGAGACTTGAAAGAAATGAAAAGAAACCAGAAAAAGAAGCACAAAATAGGCCTGAAATGTAAAGAAGGAAATACAGAACAGAAATCAGAAAAATAATAGAGAAAATCCATGAACCCCAAAACTGGTTGTTTGGGAAAAAAATAAAAATAAATTGATAAATTTCCAGAAATACTGACCAAAAAAAAAGAAAAAGGACCAATACCAGGGTAAAGGAAAGGCTGTCACTGTGGGCCCCACAGACACTAGAGACACTCTCGCTGGGTGCAAGAGAAGAATCCAAATGATTACATGCTCAGTCACCCAACAACTTAGACAAGAGGGACAAATCCCTCCAAAGCTGAACACATCCATAGTGAAAAAATGAAAACTTCAGGCTGGCATTTCTATTTTTTGTTTGTTTTTATTTTTTGTTTTTGAGATGGGGTCTCATTATGTAGTTCAGTCTGGCCTTGAACTCACAAGATCCTCCTGCCTCAGCCTTCCAAGTGCTGAAATGACAGGCATTCCCCACTGTGCCCGGCCAGACCAGTATTCCCAATGAACATAGATGCAAAAATCCTCAAGAGGACTCAGGTGTGGTGGTACGTGTCTGTCATCCCAGCACTCTAGGAGGCTGAGGCAGGAGGATCCCTGTGAGCTCGAGGCCAGCCTGGACTATGTAGCATGTCCAAGATCAGCCTGAATTGCACGGCGAGATCTTGTCTCAAAAAACTAGAAAACAACAAACAAGCTTTCCCAATAGGTTAGGAGACAACATCTTCTACTTCTATTCATAAGTATCTCTTGTTTACCTAATGAAGTTATTGGCCATAAAACTTTTCTTGGTTGGAGGTTGCTGGGGATCGAACTCAGGGCTTTGTGCTTGCTAGGCAAGCGCTGTACCTCTTGAGCTAAATCTCCAACATAAAACTTTTCTTAATATAATATTTCATGGCCAGTGCAGGCAGGATGTGAACGCACTTCCCTGGCACCCTGAGGCCGGCTTCCCATCTGGAAAGTGGGCCCAGCGTGGCTGCTGCAGTCGGGAGCTGGGTGCTCTTGGGAGCAGGGCCTTCAGGAGGGAGACAGGACCCTGGGGTGCCCCTTGGCAGTGACCCCGGCACCCCAGACCCTCCCAGCAGCCACGGCCCCACCAGGGCATCATTCCTGAAGCGTTTTGTTCATGTTTGTCTATTGGGGGAGTTGTTTTTTACTTTGTTCCGTTTTGGTTTTGCAGTACTGGGGTGTGAATCCAGAGCCTTCACACAGAGCTAAACCCCCAGCTCTTTTTAGTTTTGGAGACAAAGTCTTGTAAGTAATGCAGTTGCCCAGGCTGGACTCATGCTTAGATTCTCCCGCCTCAGCCTCCCAGAGTGCTGGGATTATAGGTGTGTGCCACCACATCAGTTTGCTGGGTGTTTCTGTGTGTGAGGTGCTTTCCTCACACGCTGCCAGCTGGGTCCCACACTGACCCAGGGCACAAGTCCTCTTGTGAACCGCACTTTGCTCCTAGCAGGTGGAGGCCCTGCTGGCCCTGCCGATCCAGAGTTACTGTGTATGGGACAGTTTCTCCTCATCACCAGGGCACAGTGCCCCCCCCGGCAGCATCCAAGCCGCTCTGGGCACCAATTGGGGGTCTGTGCTCAGTCCAACCCACCATGGAGAGGAGCTTCCCTCCCTCCCACCAGACCTCCTCAGGTTAGGTCACCCCATTTTAAAGATTACAGAATGCCTGAAAAAGAAGAGGGTGTGAGGTGAACTGTGTGTCAGGCTAAGTGAAAGAGACCAGACACAAGTCAGGTGTGCTGCCGCACGCCTGGAATCCCAGCACTCTGGGAGGCTGAGGCAAGAGAATTTCAAGTTTGAGTCCAGCCTGGACAACTTAGTGAAACTTTGTCTCAAAATGAAAAACAAAAAGGGCTGGGGATGTAGCTCAGTGCAAAGGGCCTGGGTTCAAACCCCAGATCTAGAAGAAAGGGCAGAGCGGAGTGGAGCAGGGTGGGGCAGGCCAGGGCAGCACAAGATGGGTTCACTTTGGACGGGTGCCAACCCTGGAGTTTCCAGGTATTGGCCTTGTAACAGAGACCCCACATGGCACATTCCGGGGTGTGGCCTCCCCTTTCATCTCACTGTCTAGGTCTTCACAGCTGCAGAAAAAGAGGGGTAAAGGAGAGCTGGGTGTTGTGGTGTACATCGGTAATCCAGGAGGCTGAGGCAGGAGAATCACAAGTTCCGGGCCTGCCTGGGCTACATGGTGAAACAAAAAAAAGAAGGAAGGGAGAGAGAGAAGGAGGGAAAGAAGAAGGAAGGGAGGGAAGGAGGGGAAGGAAAAGAAAAAAAGAAGACTAGAAGAAGTGGCAAGGACAAAGTTAATTCTAAACACATACCTGCACGCGCGCGCGCGCACACACACACACACACACACACACACACGCATGCACACAGAGTTCTCGTTTAGATCTAAACTGTCCTCTGAAAGCCTCCTGTGTGTGGAAGTGACTGGACTTTGGGGGCTGTGACCACAGGTGGACTCACTGATGGGACGTGCCTGGCTGGCTGTGAGTCAGGAGGCAAGGCCTGGCTGGAAGCGCTGGGTCCCCAGGGTGTGACATGGAGGGGAGTTCCTGTCCCGGCACCTCCCTTCTCTCCCTGCTTCCTGGTCGCCATGCAGCGAGGCCCCTCCTCCCCCAGGCCCTTCTGCCCAGCTGTTCCTGCCTTGGACCCCGCTGGCCTTGGACTGGATCCTCAGAACCATGAGACAGTAAACCTCCCCTCCTGTAAGTTGCCAGTGTCAGAGATCTTGCCCCAGCGATGGGAAAATGATCTTAGATGCACTTATCAGCTTCGCCTGTGAGGACAAAGACCCTAAACTCCCTGGACCATGATGGCTAAGAGGCAGACCGGGGCCCTGCAGGGATGACAGAACCGAGAGCCACACTACTGGGCCAATATGGGGCCGAGTGAAGGGACGGCGACACTGGGGTGGAGAGACCCGGGTAGACGTCACCTGTCCCAGGGGCCTTCGGCATGGTTTCCCTGTCTCTCCCACAGCCCTGGGAGAAATGTACCTCAATCATCCCCACTACAGGGATCAGGAAACAGTGCAGACTGGTCCAACACCGTGTCACCCAGCCCACCGCCACAGCTGGTGGGCCGGAGCCAGGCACCCAGAGGAGACGGGACGTCAGCCACCATCAGGCTGGCAGGCGGAAGACTGCTCAGGAGAGCGAGGGCGAGACCGAGTCCCCGGGTCCCCCGTGTCACCAGGGTGTCTGGGTCACTGCTGTCCTGCTTGGGCAGGGGGAGGACAGAAGCCAGCGGAGGCCACCCAGCCACCCTGCTGCCACCCAGTGCACAGTTCCAGGAAGCCAAGTGTCTGCCTCGTCTCCCTCTGTACAAAGACATGGCGCTGCAGCCGGGCACGGTGGCTCACACGTGTAGTCCAGCTCTTGGCAAGGCTGAGGCAGGAGCGTGAGTTCAAGCCCAGCCTGGATAATTTAGTGCTTAGTGAGTTGCTGTCTCAAAAAAAAAAAAAAAAAAAACCATAAAAATAAAAAAGGGCCAGGGATGTAGCTCAGCACAAAGGCCTTGGGTTCAATCCCTGCTAACACACACACACACACACACAGAGAGAGAGAGAGAGAGAGAAAGAGAGAGAGAGAGGCTTTTCTCCATGCCGGATGACCTGATGGAAAATCCAGCCTCTGGGAAACACCAGTTCTAGGCCACCCGAGAGAGGATACCAGGCCAGAGATGATGAGTCACAGGACAGGGGCTGGCACAGCTCTGTGTCCAGTGGGTCTGGCCTCGGATCCTGGCCCTGCTGCCCACTGGCTGTGTGGCCCTCAGCAAGTCCCCGAACCTCTCTGGTTCGGCTCCATGGGCTTCGTCTTCTACAAACAGAAAGAGTGCCAGCAGCCCCCTCAGCTGCAGCACTCAGCAGAGGTGAGCGGGGCCCTGCTCCTCCCCCAGACCAAGCCCTGCCCCTTCCAGGAGCCAGGAAGCCCCTTCCAGACTGTAAGAAGGGGGAAGCCCCCTAGTTCTGGGCTCGAAGAACCGGGAGTGCAGAAATGTGGCGTGTAATACTAGTACCAGCTCCAAGGGGGCGCTGCCCGGAGGAGTAAAGATGATGAGGCAGGGGAACCAAGTGTAGCGGGCAGCGTTGGCTAAGGAGAGCATCACGCGCAGTACTGTCAACCCTCCGCTAGCTGCTAAAGCAGGCAAAGCTATGGCCTAGGTGGGCCTGTGGCACTTGCACTCTGGGAGGCTGAGGCAGGAAGATCACAAGCTCGAAGCCAGCCTGGGCAACCTAGTGAGACTCTGTCTCAGAGTAAAATAAAAAGGACTGGAGGTGTAGCTCAGTGGTGAGAGCTTGCCTAGCATGTCAGAGATTCCATCCCCAACACGAGAGAAAGAGAAAGAGAGAGAGGGGCAGGGGGGAGACATTCTCATCCTGCCGGTCTTTCTGAGAAACAGAAAAGCCCTCAGTGCTATGTCCCGCAGTGCCCATGCCCATGCCACCTCCTGGAAGTGACCTCATGCCTCTTCTTTCCGTGTGGATTCACCCACTAGAGAAATCTGAAGTTTCAGTGCCCTAGAGGCACCACCATTGATCCCGGCTGCATTCCTCTCTTGCCCTGTTTGACCATTTCCTACCCTACATCTCCTTTAACTAGGTATTGAAGCCATATGGAAGAAAGGACTACATTTCCCAGCCTCTCTTGGGGCTGAGTGTGGTCATGTGACCCAGTTCTGACCAATGGGATGCCCACAGTGCTTATCTCCAGCTAGTGTTTGTAGCCTCTGTGTGTGTGTGTGTGTGTGTGTGTGTGTGTGTGTGTGTGTTCCACCTTTGACCCAGGTTTCATGTGCATCCGAGGTGTCTGCAAGGCCCGACATTAGTGTTGTGAACTGCCGGGTATTTACATGCTAGGCTCTTGTCCATACCTGTGGAACCTGCTAAGGACTCTACTTGGCTTCTGGCTTCTGCCTAGAAACCCCTTTGACACAAGTCTGTGTTGTGTTATTTGATGAGACTTGGCAGCTCTGACGTAGAATCTGAATCCATCTCCCAGGCCAGTGCTTGGCACTTGCACCCCAGGTTGGGTCCCAGCCTGGTCCCTGCCATCACGTGCATCTGCTGCCCAAGCAGGGAGCCTCTGACACACGGCACACCAGCCAGGTCTGCAGGTCTCGGAGAGTCGCCCTCGCCCCAGGGACAGCCATTGGCCAGCATTACACCGAGACCCGCCCTGTCCTAGGACAACCGTACTAATGTGATTGTTCCCCACTTTGCTTCCTGACCGCCCCTCCCAGAGCTATTTCCGCTTCATCACTTTCTCACCTCTGAGATCTGCTCTGAGTGGCTTCTCTGGGGCTCTGGGAAAAGGGCACAGTATCTGAGGCAGGAGACGGAACAGGCCTTGAGCGCCGGTCCACAAGGCCCGAGCTCAGCACAGCCCAGCCTGCCCCGTACCCTCCCCACCTGGCCTCCTCCTCTGGGATCTCGCTGGGCTCCCTGCTGATCCAGAGCCTCTGTTTTCTAGGTCCTTCAGCAAGAGAAAGACATCTGCCAAGAATCCTTCTGGCCAGGACCCCACCCCCGAGCCTCAGAGGTGGAGGGCCGTAGAGAAGGACGAGGGTTGGGAAGACATGCGAGAGAGGTAGTGACACAGCACACTGCACCTTGCAGCCTTTTACTAGATGACTTTGGCAAACATTGAGAATTTATATGCAAATATTTGTAGGTGGCATGGGGTGACCCAGAGTCTACCGGGCTGTTGATACAGCGACCCAGGATGGCTTCAATAAGTTGGAAGTATATTCTCTTCCTTGTCACAGTCCCAAGGATAACAGTCCAGGGCTGGTGTAGTGGCTCCATGAGCTTGGGGACCCAGTTCTAGGAAGACTTGGTCCCACCCAACAGAAAGGAAGAGCGGGAGAGAGGCAGAGCTGATCAGTCTTATCTCATTGGGTAGAAGTCAGTCACATGACCATGTTCGGCCCAAAGGGAGGCTGGGAAATGTAGTCCTTTATTCCACCTGGCTGAAAAGAGATGTGGGGAACAAGTAGAAGGTTCTACCACACCTACATGAGCTCATTTTACCTAAACTCAGGAGACCTTCAAGGCCCTCTCCATGCCCACTGCCCTGATCAGGTGTTATAGTCCAAAATATCTGGGGCAAGACAGCACCATCAGCATTTTTTGCTTTGTTTCTTTGAGACTGGGTCTTGCTATGTAGCTCCCACTGGACTTGAACTCACTATGTAGCTCAGGCTGGCCTCAAACTGCCAGTGAGCCTCCTGCTTCAGCCTCCTGAGTGCTGAGACTACAGGTGTGCGACACCACGCCTGGCTTAGCATCTTCAATATGCACCTTTACTAACGTCTACACCGAAGCGTGTGCTTACCAAGAATGGGAGAAATCCCTTTCTGCAGGAACTAGGCTGTGAAGACTTGCGCTGGGCTCCCCATTTCCACCCCCGGCAGGCTCAGGTGCCTTTACGCCAGCCCTGCCAGGACTGGCGGCATGCTGGGCCCTGTGTGACCTCGCAGGGCCACGGGTGCCCCTGAATCTGGAGGCGTTTTGGCCCTCCAGCTTTGCCTCAACACGGTTGGTCTGCAGAGTTCCCTCACAGCAACACCCTGCAAAACAGCCCGGTTCACAGGTGGAGGCTATTCCCTCCTGTGTCTGCCAAGAGGCTGGGCCTAGAACAGCACGTTTCTTTTCTTTTTGAAGGGTGCTGAGAACTGAACCCAGGACTTCACACTGAGCCAGCTCTTTTGGTTTTTTTTTAGATTTTTTTTTTTTTAATTTTGAGACAGGGTCTTTCCAAGTTGGCCTTGAACTTGGGGTCCTCCTGTCTCAGCCTCCTGAATAGCTAAGATTACAAGTATGCACCCCCTGCCTGGCAAAGAGCAACAGATTTCTGAGTGGTCCTTCACACTCCCAACTTGATGTTGCCCTTTATCATCCCCTGAATTAACGTGTCCTCCTCCAGCTCCAAAGCAAGGGCCATCACTTCTCAATCCCTCATGCCCAACAGGGCAGGCCTGATGTACCAAGCAAACAGGGCCACCTGACCAGAGGGTGAAGAGGAGGATCCCAGGGTCCCACCGAGGGCAGCCGTCACCCACCTCCCGTCCTGTCGCTGCCCGCTGTGGTCAACCGCCCACCTCTGGACTCTGTGCACTGGACAACACAGATGCAGAAGCCCCACACAGGCCAACACAGGATCAGCCAAATCCCCGGGCCAGGGATGTCCTACAGCGCCACTGCCCGGCCAGGCACTCAAAGTGCCAGCCCACGCTTGTTGGGCGTCCAGTTCCTCAGGCCCCAGCCCCGACCAAGCTGCCTCATGGGAAACCCAGAGACCAAACCCAGGGCCTTCTCACTGAGCTGCACCCCTGGCCATTTTTTATTTTGAGAAGGGTCTCACTGAGTTGCCCAGACTGGGCTCCAACTTGCAATCGTCCTGACTCAGCCTTCCAGAGTGCTGGGATTACCGGCAGGCATCGCCTCTTATGGCTGCAAACTTAAAACAGCTGAGGCCCTAGGATCCACCAGACAGAGCAGGTGAGAAGGAGATGTGGTGGGTGATCCACGCCAGGCTCACCCTGCTGCCCTCGCGGCCGCCCCACTGCCCTCTGAGTGCTGCCCTTCGGTCACCTCCCACAGGGCTCCCTATGCCGGGCTTCCTCTCGGGGACACCGGGCTTCCTCCCAGGGACACCGGGCTTCCTCCCAGGGACACTGGGCTGACAGCGAGGGTGTCAATGCAGCGAAACGGAGAAAACAGAAACAGACAAAGCAACAGGCCCACAGGCAGCGAGGACAGGTCCAGGAAGCTGTTTAATTGTGTGACACGGACAACATACAGCAGGAGCACGGGCGGCGGCCTGGCATGCGACACAGCCCCCGTCACCCCAGCTGGCGCGGCCAGGCCAGGGCCTCCCCTCACCGAGAGACACAGACAGGACAGCAACCCAAAGAGACTCCAAGGGGGCTGGGAAGGCAGGCAGGAAAGGACACGAACAAGCACAGCCAGGACACACTGCTTCCTCCCTCTGCCACCCTGGGTCCTTCTCGATGGCCCCGGGAGGCTGTTGGGTTCCCATGTGCAGGCTGGGGAAACCGAGGCCCACAGAAGGGCCAGCTGTGCCCCAAGTCCTGTGGGAAGCTGGTGGCTGGACAAGACAGGGCGCATCACCCACCGTCCTCAGGAGGAGACGGCCTGAGTCTGGATGCCAATGGCAAGACAGAGATGGGACCAGCTGTTTATTCAACAAAAGCCTTTTATTCATTCAAAAAGTAACCATCGGGTTTATTCCGCAGATATTTAAAAAAAATAATAAAGGAGGGAGGAAGGGCAAGGCTTCCCATCAGCGCCCTTAGGCTGAGTGACTCGCTAGCCCCTGGGACGACCACGGAGGGGGCACCTGGGCGACACCCTGCCAATCAAGGGGCCCAGGGAGCCCAAGGCCGCCCCACTGGGGACCACCCCTGCCGGGGGAGACCGGAGCCGCCAGAGGCCGTCGCCGCTCATCACCACCAGGGGGCGCCCCTGCACGTTCTTGGAGCCGACCCTGCCCTGGGGCTGTCCCCTTGGCCGGTCATCCGGAGAGACCTCAGGGGTCCCCAAGCGTCCTTCACCCCACCCCCAGAAGAGACAATGTCCCCAAGCGCCCAGGGACTCCTGTCTGGGACATCAGCTGTCAAACCACAAAGCGTTTCAGGAGAAGAGACATCAATACAGAGATGACATACATTCGCCTGGATGTTATTTTAAACGTTGCCTGGTTAAATACTGGAAAATCGTGACACTTCCTAAACCACCATCAGCACAAAAATGGGAAGCAGATGCTGGAGAAGAGGCCAGTCCCTGGCCCTGGCCCCTGGGGCTCGCAACTCTGCAGGGCAACGGAGGGGCAGACTCCACGGAGGAGCACCACCTGGCAGGGCCTCAGGTGGAAAGTGCGCTGGGCGCAGGCCCTCGGGCTGTGCGGGGGAGGCCCGGCTCGGGCCTCTGAGGGTGCTGCCACAGCTACAGGCCTGGTGACAAGGGACAGAAATCAGCCTGGAGCGGGAATGGCCAGTGTCCAGCACTCCGCCAGGAAAAGGACGTCCCTGAGGGCATGAGCCAAAGGTGTCCCCGAGGCGTGGGCACGTGGGCCGCCATCCCCAAGGACAGAACCTGCTAAGACCAAAACCACACCTGTGGCTCCAACCGACAGGCCAGGGTGCTGGGGGGAGGCCCGGCAGACGCACGGGGCCTGGAAAGGAGGTGCCCGGCGGGAGGGGACATGCGCTGGCCCTGGACAGCCCTGAGCCTCGTGTCCCTGGGTCTTGACGCCTCCGGGACAGGTTGGACAGCAGCCTCATTTCCCCCGACCCGCGAGGCAGAAGTCAGACGGCCTGGAGAAGGGCCGCGCTCATCCTGTCAGCCCAGGCCACCCTGCCACCCCGCCTTAGCTCCAGAGGTGTCGCAGTGACTGGTGGTGAGACTCAGACCTCCCGGGCCGGCGGACGAGCAGGAAGCCACCACGCAGGGCCTCAAAGGGCTCACCCTCAAAGTCACCTCTGAGGGTGGCCTCCCTGCCCGTCCCTGCACAGGCTCTGCACGCTGCCTCAGGGCGGGGAGGTGGAGCCCGAGGACCTCTCAGCAGGACCAAGGGCCATCTCTGTCTCTCTCGGGGGTGGGACAGGAGACCGCGCTCTTTACCGTGCAGAAGCGCGCACTCTGGCCCCGGCCTGGGCCTCCCTCGGCGAGAATGAGGTCTCCCAAGGGGGGCTCAAGAACCCGGGGCCAGAAGCACTGCAGGGAGGCGCCAAGGTGTCACGGGACACACTCGGCCCCAGGCCAGACCCTGCGCACCAGCAACGCACGGCCGCGACACGCGAAGGCTCGGCCAGGAGACAGCGGGCCGAGCTGCGACCGTGACGGTCCCCAAGTCTGCAGGGGCCACAGAGCCACAAAGAGGCGAGTGAATCCCAGAACCCAAATTCTACGAAGTCAGCCTGGAAAAGGGCTTCGTGCTCCACCATCCCGGGCCTCCCTCCCGGGCCTGCTACGTGGGGCAGCCGGGGCCCAGGAGGGCAGGGAGCTGCCGTGGTCACAGAGCAAGGGCCGGGCTCGGTTCCCGACCTCTGTCCAGGGCCACCTGACGCTCCTGGGGACACTTCTGAGGCCATCCCTGACTCCGGTGCAGGTGAAGCAGGAAGTCTGCCGCGAGGGGCGGGTGGCCGGTCCTTCTCCCTCCCTCCTTCCCTCCGGCGCCTGCGCAGAGCGCGGCCAGGCACGACGCCATGTGGTCTACCGCAGAAGGCAGCCTGGAAGGCGGGAAGCAGCGTGGGCGGGACTCGGGGACAACTTTCAACACCCTCCTGCCACCGTCAACAAGAAAGCAGCGGCGTCCTTGACCTCTGCAAAGCTGCTCGCAAAGGCGGACGGCCCTTTTCCCACGCAGCTGCCCACACGGAGCCAAGAGGGAAGAACTGAAAAATGCTGCCTGTTCATCCTTAATTTAAAAAAAAGTCAGGGACCCAGAGGGGGGCAGAGGAGGAGGGCAGGGAGCAGCCGGGCACAAGGGTTCAGAAGGGGGCTGGGGCGGAAGGGACAGTCCGTGAGGCGGGCAGGGCGGTCCACCTGCCCCTCGGCAGACATCAAGCACAGTATCTGAAGAGAGAAGAAACAAATGTTTTTTTGGCTTCTTGGCCGCTGCAGGCCTGAACTCCGCCAAGCGAGTGTGGCGGGGACAAGTGAACAACAGCCCGCAGCCCTGGAGCGTGGGACGCAGGGGCAGCAGCAACATTAACAACCAATAAATAAAGGATGTCAGTTATATACGAGGATTTAAAAAAAACCTCACTTTCCCCACAAAAGCACAATACTGTTATCACAAAAAATAACGGGCGTCACCAGCGACCATCCCAGCCTCTCGGTGGCCTTCCTCCCGGAAGATGGGCGGGAGAGACGCCACCCGGGCGGCCCGGCTGGGCTGCCACTGCAGAGGGCCGGGCCCAGCAGCTTTTCCGGATCCCGAGGCCTTCTCCGAATCGGTCAGTGTCTTCTAAGACGGAAGGTAGAGTTTTGTTTTGCTTTTTAAATATCCATTTGAAATTAAAAAAACCAAAGTGCACGTGGGCCAGCAGGAGGGAGGAGGGGCCGCCGCGCCAAGCAGCATGTCCTGGGTTCTGTGGAGAGGTGGAGCCTTTTCCGGTTCGGCTGGCGTGTTTTGGACAAGCGGAGGCGGCTGGCGATTGGAGCCGGCGGCTTCGGGTGGCGGGCGGGCGCAGGGAGGGGACAGGAGCGCGGGCCTCGCAGGTCAAGGTCGCTGTGTGTGGATGCGGAGGGAGGCCAGGTGGACACAGGGGCGGTGTCGGGCTGCGGCAGCCTCATGGCACGGGAGAGGCGAGTGTTCTAGGCATCTGGAAGACACAGGAGCCCAGGCGGTTAGGGTGGTCGGCCAGGGGCAAGTGGCATTCTGTCTCCCGAGTCCTAAAAATGTGCACGGCCTCGGACCTCTCCTTTGTGTTGACACATTTATCCCTAACAAGTAAGATGTTCACCCCAGTATCTCCTGTCATAGCCAAAAAAAAGGGGGGGTGACAACCTAAGTGTCCAACATCAGAGGACTGATTGAATAACTTAGGGTATGCCCATGGGAGAGAGCAGTTTATGACCATTAAAAACAATATAAGGAGCCAGGCCTGGTGGCACACACCTATAATCCCAGCACTCTGGGTAGGCTGAGGCAGGAGGACCAAAAGTTCAAGCCCAGCCTGGCCAACATGACAAGACTGTCCCCTGCAAAAAATTATTTTTGTGGATTTTTTTCTCCTTTGAGACGGGGTCTTGCTATGTAGCTCAGGCTGGCCTTGAACTACAGGGATCACAGGTGTGTGCCACCATGCCTGGCTTCAAAATAAAAAAATTTTTAAGGGCCGAGAATGTGGCTCACTGCAAAGACCTTGGGCTCAGTCCCCAGGACCAAAACAGAGGCCAAAGCAGGACCACAAAATCTAGGAACAGAATGGCCAATAAGTACATAGACAGATACGCAGTGTCGTTAGTCACTAGGGAAATGCACATCAAAACCACTGAGCTACAATCACACCTGTTGGGA